>NJRP01000110.1:582084-600585 GCA_003063835.1 Aphaenogaster floridana | reverse complement strand
TTAGATCATGTGCAAAGAACAAAATGATGTTTATATTTAATTTGTATTATTTTGTAATTAAGTTCAGTTTTTTCAAAAATTTCTACAGTGTCAGTATAATTGAAGGAAACAGCTATATAATATAAACGTGATACAAATCTAAGTTTACAAAAATTTATATTTTCTTAATATTTCTTATAAACGAAATTACTTAACTTTTAAACTAAATTATTTAAACGATTGCTTAAATTAAATAAATACTGCATAATCTTAAAATCTTGTCTTTGAGACGAAATAATTTCAAAGTAAAAGAAAATGCGGAGTATTCGACAAAATGGAATATTTTTTCACCCCTGCATCGGGCGAATTTCGCTCGGATAAACGGCGCACCCAGTACTGATGGCGTGGTGTTTAATTAAATTAACCACGTTATAGAGCAGTTCCCTGAGGTCATTCCTGTGTCATATCACGTTTATTTCGTCGCATCATCTTTATTCGTGAGTTTTTCTACTTTTTTATATCTCTGAATGCACTTTTACACTATTTTTATTCACGAATGTTTGCATATATAGCTATATTATATATATATAAAGCTATAATAGCTATATTATATATATATATATAGAGAGAGAGAGAGAGAGAGAGAGAGAGAGAGAGAGAGAGAGAGAGAGAGAGAGAGAGAGAGAGAGAGAGAGAGAGAGAGAGAGAGAGGGGGGGGGGGAGGGAGAAAGAGCGCCTAGTTTACATTTTTTCTATATCCATTCTGAAATAAGAATCTGAACAAAAGTATCTCTATATCGAATATATCCAGTCTATAAACTAGATAGAGAAATTCTCCTTACAAATATTATGGCTGTGCTTAACAATATAACAGTTATAATTCCATTCTAGGGAAATGTGAAATGTAAAGAGTTTAAGATAATCTTTGGATATTTTAATCACGAGTTATTATCAATTTGATATTGATGTATGAATATCTGGATATAATTACGACCCGAAAGTGCTTAACTTTAGGCGTGAAGGCATATATGGTGCCTAATATACCTTGTTCACGAGCGTGGATAGCGAACAGCAGCATGTTCTTATCCTCCACTGGATGGAGGAGCTGTAGACTTGCTCGTTTGCTCGAAACATGTTGAGAGAGAGAAAGAGAAAGAGAGAATATGTCGCGTCGAAAGCCACGTATAGCGCATGCGCAAGCGTGGATAGTCTGGCGCCAGCAGGTGCGGTTAAATATAGCTTATGCAACGGTATCCTCTCTCCGCTCACGCACTCTCTTGGCTCTCTCCGCCTTTTTCTCACTGTCCCTCCTCTCTTTCTCTCTCCCTTTCCTTCGCCCTCTTCTTCCTTCTCTCTCTCTCTCTCTCTCTCTCTCTCCCCCCCCCTCTCCCTCTCCTCATTTCTTTTATCTTTTCTTTCTCTTTCTTTGCTCGCCGAAAAAACGTGTCAACATAGTTAATATGTGTATGATATGAAAGTGTTTTCGGACTTTAAGCTAATCGTTACTTTGTTGGCGTGTTTACGTCATCGGAACACACAATTGTGACAGCTTTTATTTTCAGTCTAACTTGGTTTCTATATATAAAATTTGTATTCGACTTATTCGACACTGCACTAAAAATACTACCCGGAAAAATATAAATATTAGTCAACTGTCTTTAACTATCTTTATACTATGTACAATGGTCTTGTTTATAAGACGATATTGTTAATTAGTTTGTAAATGCCATCTCGCCCCGGAAAAAGATACTGGCAACTTTCACATGTGCATATTCGACGCGAAATGTTACTCCATGTTCTGTATAGATAGTTTTGTATAGATAAAGGCTATTATTATCCTAATGATAGTAATAGTTTTTTTATTAATACCTTAGTATAATATTCTTATTTAACTAAATGCAACAATATATATCTGGGGTGTTGTTAAATATTATTTTAAGTAATTATTATAATTATTTTTATAATTATTAGACCGAAAGGCTAAAACTAAAGTTAAAATTAATAAATCTAAACTTAATACCAGAGGTAATAAAAGTAAAATTACAGCCCGATTAATATGAACATGGAAGATAGGCTTTCGGGGATATATACAGATTTGCGATATTTGTAATCTTTTCAAGATGCAATCCCCCAAACTCTTCCGCTTAATATTATTTAAACGATTCGCCTTTCTTTCGTACATTCATAATCGCACATATGCATGTTTGTAACATATATGTGACATAATTATAATTCACTATAATTATATGTCGTAAACTTAATAATTTTTATCATAATAGTATCATATACGTCGTAATTTACATAATGCATACTCTTTTGCAACATTAGTATAGTGTAAATTATAAATATTAGTTGTATTATTGCACTTTATATAATGGATAGGTGAGTCGTACGATTTGAACAATGTGGAAGATGTTGAAAATCATAAAAGAAACCTCTTTTACAGTTAGGTTAGGACAATAAGGAAAAAAAAGTGGCAGAAAAAGGAGAGAGGAAAAACGATTTAATAACGTTATGTGACTTTTGCGCAAGCTCGGCGGATTCACGATCGTAAGTTTCTGATTGTAACGATATGAAAACAGAGTTGGTAACAGAAATATACTATTAATAAAAATCTTATTACGATTTGTTATAAGATCGCAGCAAAATAGCTGCGATCTTATAACAAATCGTAATAAGATTTTTATTAATAGTATATTTCTGATCAATGTTACCAACTCTGTTTTCATATCGTTACAATCAGAAACTTACGATCGTGAATCCGCCGAGTCATCTGCGTACTTTAATGCGTATCATTCGTATGATACGTGCGGTATGTTGATCAACAGGCTTCATTTGCATCTGCAACAAACATGGAGCCTCAGCCCGCATATCTCGCATCTTATAATAACCCGACATTTCCATTCATCCAGCATCCATCTTATTTCTCGCGTTTCTACGGAATCGAAGGCCTCGCGCGATATATGTACGTCACAGGCGGATTCGAGCAACGCAATACTTGTAAGATGTTTCAAGAATAATTTCCTTGGTGAATTTTCGGACGAATTTTTGGAATAAACTTTCAGAATTTTCCTTTGTCGAACGTTGTCAAGGAAGAAAAACATTTCATAATTATACTTATAGTTTTTTTTTCTATAGTTATCTGCACTCGCTTAATCTTTTATACATATACAAGATGTCTAAGAAATTAAGTATTCTTCTTAATTGTGCTTCTTTAAATATTTAGAAACGACTTTATCTTCGTAAGATTGCCATTTCGCGATTGCCTTTCCGATTTTTAATGTTTCTCTAAATTTTCAGAATAATATATCTATATATATGTATGTATATATATATATATATATATATATATATATATATATATATCTGTATATACACGAGATATCTCGAGAATGTGGCAAGTAACTGTTTTTTCCCATTAATAAATTTTTAAATACGATACTTTCCATTGACGGCATCGATTTGAAAATATCAAGAGATTGTGTTACTAGCGAAGAGAAGATATGAATTATTTAGTTTTATATCAAATAGGAGTTTTTAAGTATATTATGTTCGGGGTAATCTTCTCGATATCGAAACCAATATCAAAATTATCAATGTATTGATACAGATTGATTTCGATTTGAACAAGTGTTTTTCGATAGCTCGTTGAATATATCGTTGAATGTAAAGAGAATGTAGGGTATCGATACATGTTAATACATTTACGTTTACTTTGCTATAGTTTGGTACTTTCTGTTTTTAATTTTGTCTGCAATTGAAAATTCCAATTCGTCTTTTCATACGAAGAATTACGTGAAGAATCGTGAGAGAAAATGAAAATGTAACATTGCCAACGCATGTGTGTACAAATACGTATTACAATTTTCTCCATAAAAACATAAAGGATATATTTCTATAAAGAAGAGAGTATGTTTTTCTATTGTGAATATTCTATCTGTTGTAATATAATATATTATTAATATGAAAATTGGTTTAAAAATACATTGTTTTCTTCAATGGAGCGACGCTTATAATTGACGAAAATTTGTTCTTCGTGGGTCGATTTTCGCGATTTCAACAGTTATCGCTCTTCTGCCGTTACCGCGACACTTTAGATAATTGTTGATAATACAGTAATGATACGTACGAGAGCGCATAGCACGTATTCTATTATACACAAACCCAATAACCCAGTCTCCGATCTAACCGCCTCAGTAAACTTACTTTTTCCGCTTACGTTATTCTCACATTGCTTTGCATTTGCCATTTGATCACATGCAGGGAAAGAATAAAGATGCAAGTGATTAATCGAGAATGCTTTCTTGCTTTCTAATTTTTCTAATTTTATTTTAAAAAAAGATCATTTAATTGTTAAAACATTAACCTTTTTTCTGTTTAATCTTTTAAGATTTTTCAAAGTTACATTTGAATACCGGCTGTCATGTAACAGCTTTCTTTGAATAATAAAAACACCGAGGTGAGATATATCTGCCCAAATGAAGATTATTCATAAATAAATTTAGCATACACAGCCATCTTTAAGAAGTGTGTTAATGTTCATTATGGATATCAGTCTACAGTTGCTAGCATAAAGGGCTATTGATATAACTATCAAAATCGTATGATGCCAATTGCGGATAAATTGCATATTTTTTCTTAAATAATGAGTTTTCTGGAATTGATCGATTTATCTCATTATTTAATTGCATAGAGATGTTATAAAGTGAAGTCTTCGGAAAATGAATATTTTACGAAATATTTCATATTTTAAAATACAAAAGAATAAAATATAAAATTTCTTATAAATTACAGTTTATAATTTCACTTTAATATTATTATACGATCAGGGGACTTAAATTATGTAGCAAAAAATGATATTTATAATATTAATATCTTTTAAATATTATAAATAAAAATTGTTGCGTTAATTTTGTGTAACCTATATAGTCCACTCGTTGAAGCCACGCTGCGGTGCGACGACCAATTCGGAACTCGCTTTCACAAATATTGCTATGACGACACCTGCATGTAAATGCAGGAATCGTCTGTGATCATTTCTTTGGATTTTCGTTTTAATATTTAAATGTGGCCGCCATATGCGAGTGACCGAAAAGTAGATAGGTTAGAAAGTGAGAGAGAAAACATGAAATATATGTACCCACTATATGAGCGTCGCTCAATGTAAAACGCAATAAAAAAGACTTAAAAATTTAAGGGGCCATACTTTTTCACGTAATTCTCGCATGAGAAATTGACTTCTATGATATTTCGGTGCCATAAGTAATTCCCAGATCATATACTTGAGAAAATGATACTTTGCACATTTATTAATTCTATTAATATAAAATTATTTTATTGAGAAAAAGATAGAGACACACACACACACACACACACACACACACACACACACACACACACACACACACAGATTGTATAAACGTAATTAAACATTATTACTTAAAAATGTACTTATTTATAAATAATTTTTTGCATTTGTTTTTTTTTTTTAGTAATTTCGACAAGGTCCACATTCCAGCAAATAAAAGAAGAAGAAGAGAATGCAAGAAAATGTAGTTGAATTACAAAGAGCAAAGATCATTCTTCACGTGGCGGCAAGATGGCTGCCGTCGGATGGAGTATCTGTTCACATCTTACCGGGCAGCATTAGATTGAAGTTGAAGGTTCTAATACTGTCAGGTAAAGATGTCGTCAGGATTCCGAAGACAACGATTCAAACGAAGAGGATTCATTAACGAATGAAAACAATTTTATGACCTCGATATAGAGAGAGTTAAAGATCAATTTAAAGCAAATTTAGTTAAAGCCAATTTTTTTCATTTTCTTTTTCACCAAATTTTGTGAAAAATTTTAATATATGTTGCTATATATAATAAATTAATATAAATAAAGTGTGTACGCGCGTGAGTATATATGTGAATGTGAGTGTGAGTGAGAGTGAATAAATTGTAGAACTTGTACATATATTCGATGTAAACGAATCTTTCTGTAGCAATGTTTACAGATGTTCAATAGATTTAAGTGACTAAGAAATTGTTACATTGTAGTCGAAGATTTTTACCGTCATATAATTTCGTAAATTCTTCATGATAAGGTATATAAATATCTCTCGCTTCCGTACGTGATAATAAACAATCGTATTTCACGAAATCTTATCAGACCATGATTGGTATGAGAATACGCCTACTCTTCTCTTTTGTAGAACCAAAATAAAGTCAAATCTTTTATTCTAATGAAATCGAAGAATATAATTAATATGTACTTTATGTGTATTCAACATATCAATGTATGATTAATAATGAATTTGAAGTATAAGAAGTTGAATTAATATTGTATCTTTTTTGTCTTTATTTTGCAGAAATTACCATAATAAATAAAATCTAGTATAATGATTTTTGAGCAGCGATTCGATGTGATTCTTCTGAGTTTTACTCGGCCACGCCAAAGCCGCTTCTCGCTCCTCGGCGGAAAGATGGGGGGGGGGGCTACAAAAAGACCTAAGTCTTCGTGCGAGTAGTCTAATCTAAAAATAGAGGAAACGATGTCTGAAAGTTTCTCGGTGAGAGTGGATTGAAAATTCATATATACTGAATGTTCCGCAAATCTATCGTAAGAAATACCAAATAGAAAACTAAACCTTGTGGCTAGTATAAATTTCTCTCTCTCTCCCTCTCCTTTTCTCTCTCTCTCTCTCTCTCTTTTAATTCACAATACATAACATTTTATATATCTATGATATATAAATGTAGAATAATATACAATGTCTATAATTATGCATTATATATCTATATATATATAATATATTTATAATAATCTATTATAATATTATATTGTCTTTTATATAATCATGTATTAAAAATCTGTCCAATTTTTTTTCTATTTTTATTCAACCAATGTTTATTTTTTGACGAAGCAGCTTTAGTTTATTGATTTTGCAAATAGTATTAATGATCAAACAAAACAATGAAACAATATAATTTTATTTACTAATTGTTGAATTTGCTATATAATGTAAATATTATATATTCAGCTTACATCTTTTAAATTAGCGTTAAATTAATATCTTCTCTGGGAGATATAGAATAGAAGAAAAGAATTAAATGATATTCATTCCTGTGAATTTTGTATGGCAATATTACACAATGTAAGTATATATACACTTAATTTATATACATATTATTTTTGATAATTTTAAATATTTTGCAGTATGTCACAATATAACCGTAACATCTGAAAATTACAATTCTTTCTCTTCCTCTCTATAAATGTGTGTGTGTGCGTGTGCGTGTGTGTGTGTGTGTGTGTGTGCGCGTGCGTGCGCGTGTATGTTAATTGTGATATTTATTTTGATTGTCTTGTTACATAATATTCTGTCAAAAAGTATTATATTTCCAAAAATTTAAGTTTCTATGATCGATGAAATTTATCGATGGTTGGTAAAATTACCGGTGACTTTAGTGACGAGTAATTATTATTATGTCTTGACGAAAGGATATATTTTGGCGAGTTTTAAATGTGTAAATTTTTGCGGTTTGAAATTCTAAACTAAAATTCTAAAAATTCTCGGAATTGTAATTCTTAGAAATATGAAAAATTCTTGGATATTAGGGCAATCTCCTTGTCAATTATATTCTCCTGATATTTTGTTGATCGAAAGATTTCATTTTCGCCATTTAAAATCTCGAATTCTCGGAATTGCAATTTTTGGAGTTTTTAAAAAATTCTTTAAATTTTAAATACAGCAACCTCTTTGTTCTGTTATCCTGATACTTTATCGATTTTCGTGAATTTACAATTAGATATTCACGTTAAAATCTGTAAATTTAAGATTTAAAAAATTACGATTCTTAGAACTTTCGTTAATTTAATGTATAGGAATTGGTCTGGGGGGGGGGCGGGGGGAGGGAGATACGCATATATTTACAAAATAAGTATTTCATACCATTAATACAGGTTTCATTAGATCCTTATATCCATTTCTACCAATGTAGATTAACTTTAATCTCGGTTTATTGCAGGGTTTCTCAAACTACATGGTACGCGTACCGCTAGTGATACGTACGCGGAATTTAAGCTTTCCAGGTGGTACGCGAGCTACATAGACAAACGTGGACCGAGCATTTCACGAGGGGGGCGTGATAATCACGGTAACGGGAATCACATGTTCTAACATTGCTTAAGCTGCAGTATTCATCTTATTGTTAATTTTAATTGGTACGTGACTGTTTGTATAGATATTTGAGTGGTATGCGAAAAATAAAGTTTGAAAACCCCTAGCAATAGATCTTTTATACTTATATTAACCCTCGCAGTTGTCACAACGTCGGAATTTCCCGTCGTTTGCACTGTGGGTAGGGTTGGCATAATAAAATTTTCAAAACTAGGACTCATAAGCAAAAAACCCTGGACATTTCGCTCGCAATCCCGGACGCATACAAAAATGCGCGCGAATAGGTTAGCAAATTAGTTATAATAAACAATAAATGAATAATTATATATTTTACATCTCATTTTCAATAGTACTCACAATTAGAGTAAAATGCATAAATTAAACATGTTTTTAATTTAAAAGAAGTTTTATTATTAGGTATCTACCTTATTGTACCTATATACCTACGTGCTATATGTATAGTTATTGGTATTTTTAAAATATTAATAAAATAACAAATTATTATAAAATATATTAAAGAACGAAATCAGCATAAAACTATTGGTTTTTATCAGTAAATTAAAGTGATTGAATATGTGGTTAATTAAATCTAAAATGCAAAATATTTAGAAATTTTCTTAAACCTTAAATCCCGGACATTCATAATTACCCCGGACACATTCAAAAAATCTCCCCGGACGCCCTAAAAAAAGAGGACCGCGGTGTTCGGGAAAAAGAGGACGGATGGCAACCCTAGCTGTGGGTATGGCACACCCGAGCAATTTTCAATCGCTTATATCTCGAATCGGAGCCAATTTAATCGATTTGAACTGGATTTTTTTCAAACTATAAGTTGTACTAGGGACGCCTAAGTTTTTTTTTCCCCCCACCTGACCCAGAACCCCTCCCTTCGGACTTTCGAATATTCGCCTGCCGAAAATACGGCTCGGGACCCGAGCCTCGGGTATGCCCTACCCATAGTGACAACTGAGGGTTAACATTTATATAAAATTTTCGAATAAATATTAAATTGTTAACAAAATTTTATATATACATATACTTGTAAAATTATATACCCAAGTAGAACAGAAAGTCATGATTACGTCAAAATGATGCTAAAATGACGCCTTTGACACCATTATGAGGTCATTTAGACGTCATCATGACTTCAAAAAATGATGTCAAAGGCGTCATTTTAGCATCATTTTGACGTCATCATGACTTTCTGTTCTACTTGGGTATGTATTATACATAATATACGTTGTATAGTATAAATTTGATAATTTTGTTAAAACTACACCGACGTATTACCGACCGAAATTACGTCTAAAAAAGCCTGACTTAGGGCTGGTTGTTCCAACTTGGTGGCAAGCTAACTAATAGTTAAATCATATGTCTCTCTTTGTTTCTCCTTCAAATTAGACAAAGATAAACATATGATTTAACTGTTAGTTAGCTTACCAAGAAGTTGGAACAATCGGTCCTTAAAGACGTCGTTATTCCAATTTCGTAAGTTTAATAATAAATGTTTCAGACGGATGAAATGCGTCTTTCATATGATGCTAAAACTCGTTTTGTTCCACTCGATGCTTGGCATCGAGAAAAGAGAATTCTGAATCTCACGATGTACGTACGAATATGTATATTGTACGTAGATAGGATGCACGCGCTCGGGCCTCGGAGTAGCCTCCGAGCTCCGAGACGAGACGCCAAGATTGGCGCAAGTTACTTAATGTGCGGTGCGGGCGCGGGTGCGGGTGCGGAGATATTCGCGAGTCGTGTGCGTGTGGTCACTGGTCATGACTATGACGCCGCCCGCCGCCGCGCCGCCGTGGCCGTATCCGTGTGTATACTTGCCTGACGTGTGTGTACTGTGTACGCACACACCACACGTCATACATACGCGACGCGAAGCGAAAGGATCTCTCAGCTGTTTAGTCCGAGAGCGAGCTGGGCAGGCTGGGCTGCGAAGTGCGAAGCAGAAGTGCGAGCTACGAGACTCCGAGTCGGAGGACCAAGGGAGCGCGGGCAGTCATCGAGATCGTATGCGTACCACGCGAATTTTCCGCGCTGCAACCGCAACGTCGTGTTTATTTTTAGTCTCGAGTGTGCCATGTCACGTCGTCGCATCGACGCATCGACAGGATTTTTGCTGCGTAATTACGTGCCACGGAATTCTTAAGAACTCGACTACGGGGACTCGCGTAGCGATTCGCTCGACAATAATTGTCTCGTGCGATCCATTCGCTGCGAGTAGCGGCGATCGCTCGATCCGTTCGAGTATCTATGCGCCATTGAAATTGAAAGTCAGCTGATAACTCCATCGAGGTTCCAACCATGAGAAAGACGCGCGTCAGCATCTTCCGCGATATCTATTACCAGCCGTACGACGATTGTACGAGGCTGAAGCTCTACTCCAGCAGCAAAGGTAACCTAACCTAACCCCTTTCACAATCAGTGGGATAGTTAATATTCTATTCCACGTTATTCTATATGATGCGATGCTTTGACTTTGAGCACGTTTTTGCGATCCTTTTGAGTTGTGTTATCCAATCTGGAATCCAGTCGGTCTTTTTCACACAACTCGGGATCATAGGATGATAAATATCTGTTATCTACCTGCATTTTGTAGTATCTGACTAAAAGCATTTGCATCTCTTATTGTTAGTTCGAATTATATGAATTGGTGCGTTCGACAAAGTATGTTTGTCAATGTTTTACTATATATATTGTTTTACTATTCCTGGTTGTACAGCTAGCTTACAACTGATGCAGCGCATGTCATTGCTGAAGAGACTAAAGGTCCACAATGGTTGTGTGAATTCTATTTGTTGGAACAGCAGTGGGGAATTGATATTGTCCGGGAGCGACGATCAACATCTTGTTCTAACTAATGCACATAATTATGAGGTACATTTATATTATATGCTTATATCAAGAGCCTCAAGATTTGAGCGTTAGAAGGATGATTGTGCATTTAAAAATTTTTATTTAGAATAATCTTATGACGTATAGTGGTTATTATTTTGACAGGAGTTTAAATATGTGCGTTTATTGTACATATTTTTATTTAGCAGCAAAAACGTTACTACAAACCCAACGATTGACACGTATTGTCTATAAAGTAGTTCCATCACTTTTCTTAATTTACAATTTATTTGTGAACACTGTCGAAGAAGATTGTGCCAAAATTATTTTTGATTTTATCCTTGGAAGTTGTGTGCCTAGAAAGTTAATTATGTTTGGCAATCCTTAAAAATATTCTTTTAACTTCTGGCGCCATCGTGATGGCGATGAAGACGCCATAATGTATATTTCTACAAAATGTATTTATGTACAACACACTAAGATGATTGTCAGGCCTCAGTGTGCTACTTTTATCTATTAAAAATCTATGTATTTGTACATTTTTCTTATATTCTTACTTTTCAGAACATAAGTTTCTTAGTTTTGATTGATACTGACTTAGTGATGTTTAATTTTTTATAAAAACTATACGTATAAAAACTACACTATTGTGTATTACAATGTGTTTATTTTAACAACAAGGTATATTAGATATTATATTATTGAACTACATGTGGGAACTACATATTAAGAAAAAATTATTGAACAAATTGTGGTAAACGTGATACTAAACCTTTTCAAGGAAATATTTTGGGTGGTTAATTCTAGTCAAGGTCCAACATTGACATAGTTGGAGATACAGATACTGGTGCCAAACCAGTAGGTTCTTCAGATGTGTACATAGTGTTAATTTTATCGTCTGGTACCATCAATTTAGATCCACCTTGTTAATTAATCGTGGTGAAATGCTCATTGTATCGCATTGTTCTTTCTTGTTTGAATAACATTATTTCAATAAAATATTACATAAATAATCTTTTGATCTACATATATAGTTAATAGATATACAGGGTGTGTATCAGACCACCCGTCCACCTCGATTTTTTCGAAAATGCGAGGTGACAGGTAGTTAGAGAGAAATGTCAGTCCCAAATCCTATCCGAAGAATCGGATAAAAGTATTTCCGTTTTCCGGAACTGGCCGAAAGTAGTGGTTAACTTCGAAATCTCAAATAGAAACGTATGGGTGTCATTGAATAGAGCTTGAAAAAAGAAACATCTTTTATTCGAATATAATCGCACTATCTTTAACCGTGGAGAAACAACTGGAAAATTGAAAAGTGATAGTGTCGAAATAATAACACAAAGTTTAGCATCCAACAGGTATTTACAAGGGGTTTACATTTTTTTTTACCTCGGTACATGTTGTTTGACAGTGACTCTACAAGTGTTGAAAATGTCTTCCGTCTTGATTCAAATGAAAGCGAATTCTCTCTCTCTCTCTCTCTCTGAGCTCGAAGGACTTGTACGTCGCTCAGCGATTGGCAGACTTCTCGAATACGTTCTTTCAATATGTCCTCTCTTGCCGTCGGATGTTGCCGGTAAACAATGTTTTTTTACCCGTTCCCATAAAAATGCTAAACTTTGTGTTATTATTTCGACAGTATCTCTTTTCAATTTTCCAGTCGTTTCTCCTCAACGGTTAGAGATACTGCGATTATGTTTGAATAAAAGATGTTTCTTTTTTCAAGCTCTATCCAACGACACCCTACATGACATACGTTTCTATTAGAGATTTCAAAGTTGACCTCGGTGATCACTACTTCCGATCAGTTCGGGAAAACGGAAATACCTTTATTCGATTCTTCGGATAGGATTTGGGACTTGACATTTCTCTCCAACTTCCTGTCACCTTGCATTTTCGGAAAAATCGAGGTGGACGGGTGATCTGATACGCCCTGTATAATAATGGTGCTAATTTTTATCTCATATTTGTTAAGTATATGTAAAACAGAGATTGTTTTAACTGTATCATTTTAATTTAACATCTAGAAATGAAATAAATATATATAATAGAGTTTATGTTTTTATATTATTTAATCCTTTTCTATTTAAGGTATTAACAGACTATAAAACGAGTCACAGAGCAAATATTTTTAGTGCCAAATTTTTGCCTAATAGTGGAGATCACCGTATTGTATCCTGCAGCGGAGATGGCATTATTTTGTATACAGGTATAAAAATTGATAGATTGACGATTAGACAAAATAAATTAATAAGTTCGAGTATTTGAGGGACATTATCCTTTTTACTGAGCACCAATGTCACGTTTGCAGACCTGATGAGAAGAACAGAAACGTTCCATAATCAATTTACTTGTCACACCGGCACTACTTATGAAATAGCGACAATACCTGGTGAGCCGCATAGTTTCTTAAGTTGCGGAGAAGACGGGACTGTGAGATGGTTTGATCTCAGGGTGAAGGATAAATGTAGCGTTACGAGATGTAGAGAGGTAAGAGCGTCATTTGCTACAATTTTTGCGTAATACTTTTGAAACTATACATTATACATTTGGAATATATTTATTAAATCATTTTTCTAGGATGTACTAATCCCGTGTCAAAGAGCCGTGACCGCTTTGTCCGTGAATCCTGTATTGCCTCACCAAATAGCGATTGGTTGTTCCGACAGCACTGTAAGAACGTTCGACAGAAGAACTCTTGGTACACCGGCCACCGGTAATCTTTACGGGACATAATTGTATTGTGTCACGATACACAGTACCATGATTACATGTGTATGTATATTCTCTAGGTTGGACGGACACGGAAAGTTCAGTGAGACCGTTATGCAGTTTCACTGTCCCAGAATTCGAAGGCAATTCTTACAGGATTACGTCGCTGAGTTATAGCCCGGACGGACAAGACGTCCTTGTCAGTTACAGCAGCGATCATCTCTACTTATTCAGTATTAAAGTAACGCAATAATTATAACTTCTTATAATTATAATTATACTTCTTCATTTCCCAGTATTGCTTCCACATATTTTATCTAAATATATATTTCTCCTTGAGATATATTATCATTCCTATATGTATTCCCCTGTGTGTATTTATTTGTGAAATTTATATCCAGGATCAAGGCAGTTTGCAGCTGCGAAAAGATGCGACAATGGGAAAAGGAAAAGGAAAGAAGCATCCGTTAAGGTCGCCTCAGCCGGTTCGTCGTTTGAGACTTCGCGGTGATTGGTCCGATACCGGTCCTGATGCACGTCCAGAAAGAGAAGGAGGACGTCGCAGTGGTACAGGTAAATTGATTTTCCTTATCTTACATATTTATATCTTGTGCAAGAAGTTTCAATATCATGATATGTCGTTCATTAGAAATTGCTCAGGCGAGGCCGGTGTTGCATACGTCCTTGATGCAGAGGATGACGGATGTGCTTAGCAGAATGTTAAATGACCCAGCCACACGCGCTGCTCTGAGTGGTGGAGGTGAGGATAGTTTGGAAGGTGTCATTGAGCAACCAGAAGGTATCCAAAATGTTGAGAATAATTCCGAAGTGAATGCAGAGAGGAATAACGACACGGCTGAATTGAGCGCAGAGCAGAGCAATACTTCGGAAATGAGTGGTAATCAAAATAGATACATTTGGTACACATTTCAATGTTTGATTCTATTAAAGTGTCATTTTTAGGAAATACAAGCATGAGAGTTGATAGAATCGAAACTACAGACATGGATGAAACGATTAATACCGAGAGACTCGAAACAAGAGAGATGGAACAACCTCGGGAATATAACCAGTTAGTGTCGCCGAATATATCCGAGAGTATGAACGATGATATTCCTATGGAAACTGAATCTAGTCAAAGCGATCAAGCGCAAATTACTTCTGTAAAATCTACAAGTAATCATGACAGAACCGAGCATAATAATGTATGGGATCGAAATAGAAATGAGGATGAAACCTCATGTGCGAATATAACTAGCAAACAAGAGAATATGATGGAGAACCTTCAAGATAGATTAACAACGATGCGAGACGGTTTCCTTGAAAGGTAAGATTTTATAATCTATTATTATTATTATTATTATTATTATTATTATTATGATTATTATTATTATCATCATCATCATCATCATCATCATCATTATCATCATCATTAATATCTGTTGAGCTTATATTTTCTTTCTCATTTTGTTTCTCTAAAAAAATTAATGTATACTTTAACTGATAAAAATATCGGAACGCGCGAAATATGAGAACGAACACATCTATCTAATAGACGTAACTTAATGTATAGACATGGCAGTGAACCTGCTGTGAGTTTAACGTATTCTGACAAAAGCTCAACTAGTGCCACAATTTCGCTTGGTGTTGGCGACGAAATGACTCGCGACAGTTACCATCCAGGTGAGTAGCTGATAAGCCTTGCTTATCTCAAATACATACATAACTGACTTTATACAGCAATTTGTTTATCAGGACCATCTGGAAGTAGCGATGGAACTCTCAACGCAGGCCCAAGCAGTAATCGCAACCATCATCGTTACAATGATGAAAGTAAGTATAATCATTGTTTAGAGTCGCTCTTTTTAAAAATTCTCTTCAATCGCTTCGTATAAATTCTAATTTATTTATTTATTTATATACGGCATTTTTACAGAAACTAAAGAAGCTGTGTACATCGATAGCGATGACGAAGATATCCAATCAGGTGAAAGGTTTGTTGAAGCATTAAACATAATGAAGGTTTTATTCAAGTTACTCGCGCTTCTTTGAATACCTTTCTTCATACACGATATCTTTTTTCTTCCGTATTATTATCATAACTGAAATTTTTTCAGTTTTAATAATTTAGCAACAACTCAACGATAATTTTTGATATTTACAGGTTACTAAACCCAGTCGAGGAGATGGACGAAGCAATCGCCAATGCTCGTTCGTCGCAAGGACACGAGACGTTCGATGATGCCTATCTGACGGAACTTTGCGTGAAACGAAAATATATGGGACATAGAAACGCCAGGTTTGATTTATTTTTAACTCTATACTCGTAATATTCACCAAACTCAATCGTTGATGAGAGCGATAGTATATGCTCTTTCGTGTGAGTGATTTACATAGAAATTATTTAAAGGTGAGGACCATTAGAATTGTAGTTGTTAGATTAACATGACATTAAAGTAATTACACCAAGAAGCAGATGCGAGGGACGAAGGAATGTCTTTGTGATGCCGATTACGTGGTTTGTATTCAGCATACACCAAATCTATTTGGCGAGTTTGGTCGCTGCCATCTTGAATAACGATAACTTTAATTGAGTCCTCGTCTAAAAAGTGTACCAACGTGTAAACGTCTGAAAGATCGGAAGCCAAATCATTGACCCGAGTAGTTCCGAAAAAGCCTCCGAGCGGACTGGGCGGACTGTGCGATATTAAAGCCGCCAAATTATCTCTGACTATTTGCCTTTCCCCCACTTTTGACTCTAGTTTCTTTAGGACCATGATCAAGGAAGCGAATTTCTGGGGCAACGATTTCGTCATGTCGGGTAGCGACTGCGGTCACGTGTTCGTGTGGGAAAGAGACACCGCAAGGTTGTGTATGCTGCTAGAAGCGGATCAGCACGTGGTCAATTGCCTACAACCGCATCCGTATCTTCCGATGCTAGCCACTTCTGGCATTGACTACGACGTGAAACTGTGGGCGCCGATCAACGATGAACCGAGCTTCGACGAAAAATTTGCGGAAGACGTAAGTTATTCTTTATTTTGAATTACATAGGAATAAAGAAATCAATGTCTTGACAATGTCTTCGTTGTATGTGGAAAGATAGAATAGGTTCAAAATTTGACATTTTATTTTGCTTTCAGCTGAAAAAAAGAAACGCAGTTATGTTGGAAGAGACCAAAGACACAATTACTGTACCTGCGGTTTTTATGATCAGAATGCTGGCATGCCTCAATCAGATACGCAGAGGTAGTGAAAATTTATAATAGTATTCTCCTCGGGATCTCTTCGCGATAATTCGCTATACTAATATGTACAGGAATACATAAGTAGAAAAAATAAATCCAACATTTTTTCGGAGTCTTCCATTGTTGTGCGCAGGTATTAAAGTACATGATGTGGTTGGCATTGGATGATGTAAAGCTTTATCTGAGTTTTATTGCATTGAGTGTGTCCTTGTCCAAATTTCTTAGTTAAGTATAAAATATCGGTGAATTGACAGAAGCCGTCTTTGTTTTTCTTTTTTTCAATGTGCAAACCAATACTTGACTGGTATTTTGAGCATTTCTGTGTTCTTAAGTGTCTTGTGTATAAAATCATAAGTTATTCTGATAATGCCTAACACATATCTTATTATTAATGCTAATGCGTTTCGCATTTACTCGATCTTGCTAGGATTGTACGAAATCAAGCGAGTTGGTAACGTTTATTTTTCTTTTGTTTTCTTCTTTTTTGCTGAAACTTCATTTATTTAGATTTCCATTATTTTATTTATTTGAAATATTTTCCATTACTACGTTTACGCGAGGCGTTACTTCTGTAGTAACTTACTCAAATTATCGTAATTTACGATAATTCACTCCACGTAAACGGGTTTCAACCCCGTTTACGCGGAGTGAATTATCGATAATTTGAGTAAGTTACTGCAGAAGTAACGCTCGCGTAAACGTAGTACATATCATGCTGTTTGTTAATTTTTGTTTCAAATTACGCTTATATTCAGATTCAGTATCCTTAAAACATGTCTCTGTAAATGCTATTACACATCTAAACGGAACATACATTTGGTTTA
Source organism: Aphaenogaster floridana (assembly GCA_003063835.1). Classification (NCBI taxonomy): domain Eukaryota; kingdom Metazoa; phylum Arthropoda; class Insecta; order Hymenoptera; family Formicidae; genus Aphaenogaster; species Aphaenogaster floridana. The sequence continues at coordinate 582,802 of NJRP01000110.1, read as the reverse complement.
CTGCCATCATTAAAACGAGATCCAAGATGTAAAACATTAAAATGCTGTAATTCTTTTATCAATCTGACTGGCACCGTCATTATTATTGTACACGAATAACAAATACAAAATTTATGAATAATTTGTTGAATGACTGCATAATGTAAAGTCACGCTGCTGCGTGCATCTCAAAACTGCGAGAAATAAAATTTTTGTTTAATTATAATTGGCGAAAAGTTTTTGATATATACGCAACGATAAATATTCTAATCCCGAATTTTCATGAAGATTATATTAAAAGGAAAGTAATGTGTAATAAAACGTAGCTTTAACGAATTATTTCTAAATTCTGGATACGTATATATATATTTGAAAAAATTATTTCGAATGATAATTTTACAAGAAATTATATAATTTTTCACGAGATGTTAAAAATGTCTTTTAACATTAAAAATTAAAAATCTGTAGGAAACATTTGTTAGATTTATTCTCTTATATTTATTTTATATAACAAGTGACATATTAGTGCGAATAACATCTTTTAGTTTGTATTTATATAGCACATATAGAATATTATGTATGTATGTGCATAATATTCTACACTGTACAAATATGTACGCACACGCACGTATGTGTATACATATATATATATATATATATACAATTTTATGTATGTGATTATATGTGTATATATATATATATATATATACACATATATATATATATATATATATATACA
>NJRP01000110.1:544731-564753 GCA_003063835.1 Aphaenogaster floridana | reverse complement strand
GTGTGCGTGTGTGTGTACGTTTCTTCGTATTCAAAATTTCCAACATTGTCGATGATTCTTTGTTCGCTCGTTTCACGTCTTCGATATATTCAACGACGCTTGGATTCATTCGGTCATATAATCGTCGATGCTACGTCCGAATCATCAACGCGAGCTTGATTGCGCTCGCGGTTCCAATATCTTTTCGTTTCTCGTCTCGATATCGTAACTATTCGGAGGTTCCGCTTGTTCTCTCGAGATCGACGACATCAGTCTCTCGTTTTCGAGAATAGAAGAAAAACGTGTTGTCGCGAGATACGAAACCAAAACAGACGACATTAAAACGCCGGCGGAACGAATGATCGGAGATACACGGGCGCACCCACCCCGTATATCCCAGAAATTTCTCTTGTCCTCCCTCCCTCCCCCATCCGATCCACCCCCCCCCTCTCTCTCTCTCTCTCTCTCTCTCTGTCGTAATCCCGTTCGTTAGCCGACAGTGGACAGGATCTACCTCGCGTCCTCGGTGCTCGTCAAACAATCGATCGATCGACTCTGCTCTTTTCTCGCGCTTCCGATGATTCGCGCGTGGTTCCCTCGTCGAGGCTCCGAGGCACACGTGGTACGGTGCACGCGCAAGTATAGGTAGTAAGTACGCTGAGCAGGTACTGGAGCGAGTAATACATGCTGGCGGTTGCGCCATATCTTGCGGATTCGTCGCGGGTTTTGTCGCGTTTGATACTACATGTAAGTATGTTTGTATTCGTGTTAATGTAGGGTTCTCTATCTCGAACGCCGCGTTGCGTCGTTATGTATTCTCCTTGTAACACCGTCTTTATGTACGTGTTTTGTGTGTACGTTGTGTGTGTTTCGTGAGGATACCCGGGTACATTGTGCTCCGTATTTCTAACATTTATTAATTCATTCGCGCTCTATCGAGGGGTAACGAGCATTCACCGAGAGCAGCGACAGCAGGACAGTCCTCTTGGCCAATTTATTTGTGGTTGAAGGAGAACGGGGATGGGCCCGTCACCGCGCTTCGATGAAAATGCACGTTCTGCCACTTGTTATCCCTCTTGTGCCACACGCGGCTCTCCTCGCTTTGCTGGGTATGCGCTACGCCTTGTCTGAAGATCAAAGCGAAAAAAATGTACACGTTAGTACAATACTTGAACTAAACTATACTACAAGACTGATACTACATTTACGCGAGGCGCTACTTCTGTAGTAACTTACTCAAATTATCGTAACTTACGACAATTCACTTCGCGGGGGTTGAACGGGGTTGAACCCGTTTACGCGGAGTGAATTATCAATAATTTGAGTAAGTTACTACAGAAGTAACACTCGCGTAAACGTAGTAACAGACATATCGTCTCGAAAAATTGCGATACCATCTCTGATGCGGAGAAAATTATCGATTAACCATCGATTAATCATATTACGACGAAATCTCGCAATTGTTGAAACAGATAGTGATGAATAATTTTGGTATCTTGAATATTAAACCAAGAGTTTTAAACAAGAGAACGAATTAAAAACTATATAATTTATAAGAGATTTATACGTAATATAAAAGCGAACTTGGACAAATTATGGACTTCCTTCAGACCACCTGTAGACCACGCTTAACTATGTTTTCGCCTTATATAATATGTAATATTTACTCACTTGTCCATGTACTGCGTCAGCCTGACATAGGCGATACAAGCGGCATCCTCACCGAGCAGATGGACATGGGGATTCAGAATCGTCGTATTGACAGCCTTACAGTTTTTCCCCAGGACTGCTTAGAGTATTCACGAGAAACAAAGTGAAAAGTTATTCGAATACTGTGATTTATTAGCGCGCAACGTAAAAGCTTTTTACAATGCCAAAATATTGCAAAAAACAGAAGAATGAGAGAGAGAGAGAGAGAGTGAGAGGGGGGGGAGTGCAGGGAGGAGATTAAGAAAAGAGAAATTATCACCGTTTGTGGTAGGTGTCACGGGAGAGAGAAATCAGGAAGAACAGAAAAAGGGATAAATTAAAATTATATGTATATTTCGGAGAAAATTCAAAGTTACACAGAGCCAAGCAAGCTTTTCGCTACACGAGAACTTATTTAAATTTCTCATGCAACGTCTTCTGATTTATTCATTTGATAGAAATTTAATTTTGTTCATTTTCATAAAATCTAAATTTACATAACAGAACCGTAAACTGTAAGAGAATTTATAAACATCTAGAGAACTCATTTCACAAACATATATTTTTTCGTTACCAATTTTTGGTGCAGCACTTTGATGTGTGTAATTTTTTATTAATTGGTTTTATTATTTAACTAATACTAAATTTTCGGAGAATATATATATATTTTTAAAAAATCTACTTTAATTCTCTTCAAAATCCTAACTTTTTAGATCTCACAAAAATGATTAAATTTCAGAAATCGTCATCTATTTATTGATTTGAAATTTATTAATTTTACAATTTAATAAATATATGAAAGTATTTCTAATCTATAAATTTCTATCTATAGGAACAAATTAAATTTCTACATAAATTTCATAAGTGTGAAGCTTCCTGAAAAAATAACGCCTCCTGATCCAAGTAAATGTCTCGTGACCCGAATAATATGTATGTCTTTAAAGAATTCTCGGCGAACTACAATTTCAGACATGCCTCCGCCTGATCCTATTAGTCAGTAAATTAAAAGGAAATGCAGCAAGAAACTGGATTAATGTTAATTTAGACATTTCGCGACGGCAAGCACGCGTGCACTAACCGGCCGATCTCGCATTATATTTAGAGAATGAGTATAACGATGTATTAAGATGTGCGAGATCACATTCGTATTTGGAGCAACTTTTATCGCTGCAAATCGAATAATTTCGTGTAATAATAAAAATAATAAAAATAAAATTGCAATCACGTTGAAATATTTTATAAATAATATCCAACTCGCCACAAACATTATACTTTTATCAGACAATGAAGTAATAAATTTATAAGCGGATACTTTGCTTTCTAAAAATAAATCCGTCGAGATATATAGCGAACGTACGGAATGCGCATAAAAATATAATATTTATCGACGATATAATCTCTCTATAATATAATCTCTCTAATAAATAAATTACAAAATAATAAAGTAACTATAAGCAGCTAATATTTCGTATATATTCGTTTAGCTTAACTACACCAAAAGGGTAAGAGACAATTTTTCACGAAGCTATTGTCTCGAAAGTTGTCTTCCTGATATTCATAACATGCGATTTTTAGAAGGGGATCTCGTTATCAGCTAAACAATTCACAAACGTAAAACATCAACTTTAGTGTTAGCATTAATCGTGTGCTGCTAAAACACACTGTTACTAAATATACGAGAAGCAATAAACGCGACGATTAACGATGATGCAAATGAATCGTAATTACCATTATCAAAGTAAAATTTGTGGAAATCCATTCCCTCGACTAAATTACCTAGAGCCTCCGGCTCGAACGCGGTCAGGTGTGGATCACAGATTTTCCTGGAAACACGACAAGAAATTCGCATTGTAATAATTGTACAATGGTATTTTTGTTTCTATTACATCGTTTTTTAATAACACATTTCCTCAGAATAAAACAAAAAATCTTTCCGTTGAAGAAAAAATGATTCTAAATTAGTCAAAAGATATATATATATATATATATATATATATATATATATATATACACAATATACATATTAAATAAATAACATGGAAAAAGTGAGAGACACTACGATAAAAAGGCAGCATACATACAAGGTATATGCGCTGCGCGCGCAAAAGGAAAAGAAATTGAATGATTGCGCGCAAAAAATAATTTAATGTTAAGTTTAAAAAAGTTCTGCTATTGAAGAAGAATTACCTTTAAAAAGGTAGAAAGAAATTTAATATCACTCAGAAATACGGCAGCAGAGCGCATGATTTATTTAAACATGTACCAAATTATTGGGCAAGAGCATATACGCGTAGTGCTGATGGCAAAAATTTGTGCCAAGTGAAAACACATGTGTGTGTAAATATTTTATATATTCGTTCTCTCTCTCTCTCAGTTGATATTTTTATTCTTAAAAGCGCAACTACGATGATGATTTTTGCACACTTGTCGAATATCCCGCAATCAAATGTCTTCCGTTTTTAAATATAATTAAAAATTAGGCGAATTTATTTGCGAGCTTGACGACTTTTCCTACATTTTATAATTCTATGAACTTTATAAGTATAGAGTAAAGAGAGTAAAGAGAGAAAATGTATTTCTAATTAATCGTAATTAATGTTATTTGTTGCACAGCTTCAACATTCTTGTCGAATTTGCATTTGTTCAGCAACCTTTTTAATCAATCTCCACGTATATATACGTATTCCGGGGAATCTATTTCTACCAGATTAATCGTCAATCGCCCAAATCCAGTTTTAAGTGTGGTACAAGTTGATCAAATACAAATACAATAATAGCATTTTGTTTAACAAACATAAAATGTAAAACGACAATATTTTAAAATATCGATATCCACGTAAAAAGCTTCATCGAATGATCTTCCTTTGACGAAAACTTTAAATAGAGTATCCCGGGAATTTTTCGCATTTCCTTTTATTTGAGAGAGAGAGAGAGAGAGAGAGAGAGAGAGAGAGAGAGAGAGAGAGAGAGAGAGAGAGAGTATCCTTTAAATAATATAATTAATAAAATAAATTTTTTCTGTCTTGTGTTGACATCAGGAAAAATCTATATACATATCGTAAACTTATTCACAACAATTTTCAATCGTGTACAGAACGGCTATTTATGTTTCTTATAGGAAACAAATGTATCGTTACTTACGTGTATGCCTCGAAATCTCCGGTGTTGATGCTTTCAATCAATTGCTCGGTCATCTTGATGATTTCCTGTCGGCGTGCTGGAATCGTTAATAGGTCAATCAATCAATTGGTCCGTGTCGAGGCGCCCGGCACGCCCGTTAAGCTTACCGGCACATTTTACGGTACAAACAGTCGCATGCACTTAATCTTTTCGTCAATTTTTCTAAAGCCCTACATCATTGCGGCCCCCGGTTCTGCACAGGAGTGATAAGCTACACTCGCGCAAATAATTAACTATCCGTGGCGAGCGCAGTCGCGAATCGGATTCGTGGATCGGATCCTCCTTTAGCGAAAGACTAAATCGCCGTACAGCCTAATCGCGAGAGGACGAGCAGTTTTTAAAATTTCAATCGCCACAATTGGAGCAGTGGAATCTCGAAAGAGATGAGCATTTGACTCTCGATTTCATACTCTCGACTTTGGTATTATATAAAAAAGTTGTAAATAGTTGTAACTACAGTTAAAACTGTAGTACAATCGAATACGAATAATGAAACAACAGTCACAAATGTATCAAAGAAACTCGCGGAAAATTATCTGTATTAATTAATCGATTATAGTAACGGCGGGGTACATAAGGCGGTGAATAAAGTCAACGATACTAAAGTAAAGTATACTAACAATAAGGATAATAAGAGATAAGATAGTTGGTTTACTTAATCGCGCGCGTTTAACATGACATTAAAATACAAGACTCACACTCTCTCTCTCTCTCTCTCTCGTAGCGTTCGAGGCTCGTCTGATACAAGCGATCTGATACACCCTTCCACTTGAGGGCTCTTTAGCGCTCTCAATGATTCGTGATTACGAAATCACAAATGCACGATCGCGTCTAATTCAGTGGTCGTTTCGTGTCGGCTGAGTGGTGAGATCCGAGAGAGTAATTCGAATTGCCAAATTGGCGATTGAGCAGCGTAGCGCACGTGTCTCGCGTTTCTGTCATTCTCTCCAACGGCCTTTCCCCTCAGGCTCATTCAGGCTGTATGTCGCTTCATTCACTCGACAAGCGCATCCATCCACACCGCGTTCGTCGAGGCACACTTCACGTGGCGAACCTCCTGACTTTACGATCGCGTTCGTGCTCTCCTCGTCGCGTCGAGATGTTTCATGCGTAACGTGTGCACGCGTCAACTCGACGGAAATGTTGTCGTGCGTATAAATTGTCTCAATTACTTCGTTGTGAACGAACGGCCGGTCGTTGGATTATAGTGATCACAGAAAAGAGATCACTAGGCATTTCCTTATTCGTATCATTGCAAATTTATTGTAAATTGTGCTTTTTTTTTATAAAAAATTATATTATGGATGTGCCAAAATTTTGAAGATCATACAGCTATCGAATTATAATAGATTAATATTTGACTGTACCGTTCAATCTAACGACCACGGTGCGTTCGTCGATGTTACTTACGTCATAGACCAGCAATTGTGTACACGGAAATTGTGATCATTCCTTAGATGCCGCTTGAACAGTCGAAGCAAAGTTCCACGAGGAGACTTGGAAAGTGGTGGAAAGTCCGGAGATCGCGAGATAGCACACGGCGCGCGCTATTATTTCGCGTCTTTGATCGTCGGATTATATTTCGTGTATGATTATATATATCTATATTAAATATATATACGCAATAGATATAAAATTTGCGTCGATTCTCGACTTTTCTCGTGAGAGAAATTCAAGATCCCTTGCATCGGGACGATTCAGTTATTTTTGGAATTAGTATATAGAGAGAGTCAAGCTACATATACATATACTTATTTCAATAACTACAACTGGAATGACGGTTAGATTTCGAGAAGCGTGATTTCTAAGCAACTTGCCCAGGTCACATGCGTACGAAAAATAAACGTGGTCACGCGAAAATAACGATGCGTGAGGCATCACGGTGAAAAATAATATCGAAAAATAATCGAAAATGTCAGATTGGAAAATATCACTTTGGCAATAAATTGTTGTACTTAACGATTTCTAGAATACCACTACCACCATCACAACCGCCAGTTTAACCACGTTACTGTGCCTGCTACTGTCCTTTCTCTCTGTTCTAACTAATTAAACTTTACTGCACCTCGGGAGTATTCTATTACGAAGCTAACGATCCCAGTCTCCGATCGATCTGCCTTTGGGATATATTTATCGTCGTGGATAAGCGTGACACACTCTCCTTCCGCAGCTCTATATATTTTTTATTATTACGCGGCAGCAATTATGTGGATTACGTGGGGGATTTACGTTATCGTAAACTTTGCTCATTTGATACTCGGTAAGCACTTAGGATCATAAAGCATAGTTACGAGATTATAGGATTATAGATTCACTCAACAGAAATATTTTAAACAATCGGAATTTTTTTCAATATCGCTGTTCTCGACACAATACACGTAATGTAAAAATGTACGCGATCTAAACGATCGATCGGAATTATATAGGAGCAAGTTTCCTTCGTAATTAATTCCCGAAGAAATAATAACGCTCATTTCTCGCAAGAGCGGCTGCATCGCGTTAATACTTATACTTAATGAAATGCTTACCGCTTGGTATAGACTATAGAAAATATAATTACCAGGTTATATTATATACATATATACACGAATTACGACACACGGTCATATTTCGTATTGATGTTGCGAACAATGTATAACGAAATCAGTAACGCTTCTGGAGAGAGGAAAACACATTGCGTTTTAAAGAAAAACTTAAGCGTTTTACAAGAATTCATTAGGATAAGTAATTCCGGTAATTATCAATTATATTATAAAGAGTACATGAAGAAAATTACTGCTAAAAATAATTAAAGTCCAATTCAGTCTTAGCTCTTTTTCTTGCAATATGCTTTCTTTCGCAAATTCGTAAACAAAGAAACTAGCGAAGAGAGTCGAAGAAAATACGATTACTTCCTCGATTCGTTTCGACTTGATTTTCCTTCGTCGATTCGTTGCTTAGGAAATTACGTACGACGTAATTTCGCACTTTACCTGAGCACTGGGAGTTCGTTGAGAGCTGGCTGCAGGTCTTGATAGGACACACGATTCTTATGTCTACAAGCAATATATATATATATATATCCCTTTCGTATTAAAAAATGGACAAGACGGATATAATTTTCAAGGCAATATTCAAGCTGTACAAACACGAAGAGGATTAAGCTTCGTCCATATCAAACTGCTTCGTATAATATTTTAAAATGTTCATTTCTGCGAATAACAGAGAAGCAGATCTCATCAACTATATGTATATTTGTCAACTTGTCGTAACTTAATACTATATATATAATACGATAACCCATTTCATATCGCGCGGGACAATTTAGTCGTTTATTGAAGATTAAAGTAATGAAGAGATGATAATCAGCATGAGAGTAACACACGTAATCACAAAATGTTGGCGGAAGCCTAGCATAGGGAAGTCTAGCATGCAACATCTCTTGGTTTTTAATTCTATCGAAATGTAAGAGCTATTAGCTTAATCCTCACGTGGTATCGTCTAAGAGGATTAACCGTCTCCCCCGAGAGTTCTTATCGTTATCCGTTTTCTCATCTTCCTCCTAGTTTGCCATTTCCGTCATCCAATCGCGTTTGCGATATTGCGTTAGCTTTTGCTTGGGTATTATCGCTCGCCGATGTTGCAGCACTATTTTCATAGTATGCATGGTGCACTGTATAAACAAACGCAAATATACTTTCCAGATTCGTCATTTTTTTAAAATTTTTCTTTTTAAATGCAACACGGCATGTGGATTCGAATGGATCCTCCTGTCCCTTCTCCATTGAGATTCATCATGATTCACTATGTTCAAGTTAAATGGTATGCGCGCATGCGAACGCAGATTATATAAAAGAGACGATCGCGAGACATTTATGGTGTCGAGATGGATCGGTAGAGGAGATGGAGAGGTTTCGATTGTCTGTCGTACAACCTTGATACACGCCCAGAATCTTAACCACGTTACTTGCTGCTTGTGGATTAGTTCCGGTATTCGCCGCGATTCAACTTCAGTTTCCAACTTGTTATATATATATATATATATATATATATATACATATATATAAAACGCGTTAGCGATATATGATGCGCTTACGAGGTCACTATTTTTCAGATTTAAAATCGTCCATTTACCAAAAAGCGAATCTGCAATTGCCACTCTTTTCAATTACCGAAGCGATCGCACATTTAGAAAATAAATTCAATTTATGTCAAAAATATCGTAAAATATATATTTATTCAATGATAAACAAAGAGATTCGATCAAGATGATTTTTCGTGAATAACGATATCGATGAATATCGAAACCCCATTGTGATGTGAATCTTATATTTCGAAATTTTATTTGGGCTGATAATGAACAATCTGCATAATGTAAATTTGCTCTAGTACTAATTTAGAAACTGATCGACACGGCGACCGAATGAAGTAGACAGTGTAAACGTATGCGCAGACGGTCTGCCCAGTCTCTGTTACTTACTACTTGCTTGCGGTGCACGGAGACATCGTTACGTTGAAATATACGATATGACGGATGGGATGAAACGTAATCAAGAGAATTCGATCCATTCATTAATATGATGAATGGTAGTTTGAAATACATCTATCATAATATCGATGTATCCACCAAATTGAATCTACATACTTGAGAATTGTAAAAATCTTCCAAAAAGTGAGTGTAAAAATCATTAAATTATTAATTATAGTCATCAATTATTAATTAAATTATTAATTATTAAAATTATATATATATATATATATATATATATATATATATATGTAATATATTCTTTAATTTTCCTATCACCGAGACTTCTTAGAGGGCAGACGTTCGTTTTCCTTAAATGACATTCCTGCGTATTATCATTGTTCTTATAAAATTCATATGCAACGAAATAAGAAAACTAGAGAGAAAGATTGAATTCTTCCTGCCTAGAAAAAGTTGCCTTTTGAGCCAAACGATAAATGCGATAGCAAGATGTCATTATAAAATTCGACTTTTATTTCTCCTCACAAAAATTATTATCTCGTCATACACGAAAGATTTCATAAAAACAACAATATTCCATTAATTAAAAAACAAGATTACTGTTACATTTTTTTCTGTTTATTTAAACTCGCCACTCTGTGTCAGATTTTCTAATCTTAAAATTTGTAATCCACTTTTCGTTTACGGTACGATTTAAGTATTCTTTCTTTTGCTCTTTTTCGTTTAGTATTTCCCCGATGTGAAAATATCGAAAGAAAATACGAGGCGAGCCACGCGAGTTTCACAGCAAACCGCAAGACGTGGGGCTCCAGCACGGTGGTTGCTGCGTACTCCTCTCCTTCGCGTTTACCTCGAGCTTACGGGCATCGACGGGCATCGTTCTCTTACCGTCCTCGGGATCCTCGTTCAGGACGCAGCCCATCCGGGACTCGTGTTGGCCGGCATCGCTCATCCGTCGTGCTTCCCGTTCTGCACGTTTTTTTTTTATTGCGGGGTAGATGCATGCGGGGTAGGCGCACACGAGGGCGCGCGATCACGAGGCGGTACGCGAAACACGTGCAGCATGCAGAAACACACAGAGATACAAACAAACAGAAACAAACTGATAACACAACGCCGATCGCGCAATAATCCCGCGAAAGAGGAGTGCCGATAACTCGAAGCCTCGTCGATAATTGCAACCTTGAAGGAATTTCAAGGTTAGTTAGAGATGTCAAAATATGGAGTATACATGGGATTAATTATAATTATACTTAAGAAATTGATATATATATATATATATATCTGAAAATATCTCTAAAGAGAATTTTGGATAAATCGAACGCGATACCAAATTCTCGCGGATCGATCGTTCTTTTGCGTTTTACTGCTTTAAGTTACTGCTCGAGTTGTATCCGATGAGAATATTCACTTTTGTTTCAATCCTCATGAGATTTCATGCGATCTGCAATTCCATTTTCCAAATTCGTTCCTCATAATGCACGATATTCGAAAATATTGATTGCGCGCGTTTCTCTGCATTCGAAATATTAATCTCATCGAGTATGCTATTTAGGTATCAACATTGATAATCGCATTAACGTCAATTGCCTGGTTCACGCAGGCGGCAGTTACTTGACATAATGCCGGTCAAGGTGACGTCCCGTCCGATAATATCCCAGAAGACGGAGAGGCTTCTCCGTCGGATTAAATCGAGCTTGCGAGGTATCGGCTCAACGGCAATCGGGATAAGTCGCAATTGCGAGTAAAGAGGATAGAGGGTGGACAACTTATTACGAGGATAAATTTATGCGCGTTGACAGTGCTCGGAAATCTCCCGCGCTCTATGCGCTCAGATTGCATCTTTATGTTTTTGTTTCTCTCTTCTTTTTTTTACCGCTCTAATGAAGAAACACGGATGAAGCCTGAGTTTCGTCTAATAAAAAAATTAATTATTGCATGGCATTAAATATGCTGTTATATCGTTGATATCTTCCGTTTAACATTTCTGTCCAACAAGCGATCCATCACTATATAGAAAATAGGAAACAAGCGCTGTTACAATTTTTGTTTGCGATTCACCAATTGTTATCTTCCAACGTATAGCGCGAGATTTTATCGAGTTTAAATGAAAGATATTAGAGCAGGTTGACAAAAATTACTTCCGAGCGCATTCAACTTCGCTTATCGATTGACGGCTTTTCGCTTACATCGATCGCACCAAATATATTTGTTGTTCACGTTTATTTACTGTAATTTTGTTACAACAGTCATCGCGTCGATCGTAAATTGGGCTCCAAGTCCACGCAAACAGGTAACTGTAATTAATCCTATTATTTTTGCACATCCATTGTCCGTTTTATTCGCGGGCACAGAGAAGACGTAACCAAATCGTTCCTATAAATCACAGCAAACATTAATGCCGATTATTTATAGACGGCGCGAATGAACGTGTGGTTTTTGGATAATACTTCTGTCTAGCCGTCTCGTAAATATCCTACGTGATCATATTTCGCTGATTATGAGCGTTACCTTCCTGCCATTTACATTGCAACAACTGTGCAAAGCTCGTTTTGCCGAGACCAAGGCCTGCCAATAGCTGTTATAGGAATCATCATGCGCACCTCGATCAATCGAGGAGCTTGACAAAAAGAAGCAACTAATCATCAATGATTATTGATCAATTTTACAAACTTCAATAAGATTTGATAAAGGAATCCGGATGACAGACTAAAAATATATGGAAAATTGATGCTTTGACAATTTGACAGGCAACGTATCGATATACGTGATAATTAATGACGGTCGAGAATAATCGATTGAATTTATTTTATAGCATGCAGAGCGACAATCGAGAATGAATTAAAGAATCGTTTCCACCCTCTAGGAAGAAGGAAAGAGTATCAAGACTGGAGGGAACGTGCCAGATTATCGTGCTACAGACCGGTGGACGAAGAGTCCTGGCGTCGCGATGCTATCGGTTCGTTGTTGCCATTCGCCTGGTGGCTGGCACTGGCCGGCGATGATGGCGATGCGCCGACCTGGCTGTTCTGGCTGTTGTTGCTGCTACCGCTGCTGCTACCGCCTCCTGCGCTGCCAGCTAGTCATGCAATCAACCAACCAAACACGAGCTAGTGTCAACGTCAAAGAAGCCTTCGCACGTCGCATTCTGTCACATCGTGTCGCGTCGCGTCGCGTCGCGTCGCGTCGCGTCGCGTCCAACCGCTCGATCTCTAGACCGGCGACGATCGGCTCGACCTGTGCTCCCCGTCTTTCGCGAATTCTCCTTTCTACGGTTTATATAATGACACAGTATGAAAAATCGCAATAAACAAGATATCTCAAAACTATCCGTGCGCACATAATATTTTTTAAACTTATATTTTAAGATTGTCGAGTGATAAAAGCGTTTGTATATAGTTCAACATCTTTTTAAGTAAATGTTAAAATCAATTTTTTTTAAGTCAACTAAGAGTTACCTTTCTCCCCCAGAAGATTTATAACTAATATAATCACATAATGATTTACATTTTACATAATAATTAAAAAAGAATACACGGAAAGAGATAATAATCTATTTCGTTATAAAATAAATTTTATAATTTATAATAAGCGTTGCACAAAATCCAGTTAGAAAATATTAAACGCGTGACAGCGTTTTGACGAAATATATATATGAGGAAACTCACACAAATATAGATAATGATTTTTTTACTTACATATTGATTATTACGTTAACAAATAAACTATACTTTTGCGATAATATGTAGGTACGAGAACATTCTAGTTGCGAATGTATAGCAGTTGACCATAGAAAAGCATTTTACTTGACAAATTTATTGTATTAAACATACTGATGTTAGTTTTCACAATTTATGTCGTTTATGTCGTTGCTGTTTGTCTGTTTTTATTTGCCCGTTAAACTCATTCAACATTGCAGAATTCAACAGGAAAGAACCTGGCTGGCGAGATGGTGTAAAATGTGATCGATCATCGCGTCGTCTATTCCCGATGCTCGAATCCGTAAATAATAAAGATCCGACGAAAGAGCAGCAGAGCAAGAGAGTCGTCGCGTGATATATCGCCGGAAGAGCGAGACGACGAACGAGAGTCAATGTATTTTATAATCTTGCGAGTTCTGTTCGACGGAAAGGGTTGAAACTTGAAAAAAAAAAAAAAAGGGAAAATCGCCGATCTGCCGGACAATCGACAGGATCAGTCCATTATTCATCAGACAGTCTACGTATTGTCCACATGTGTAAACATGTCGAGGAGAGATCGAGGAGTGGCGCGAGGAGAAACGACAATAAAGAGAAAAGCTCGCTTTTCTCCCATTTCTGTCGCGCCTCTCACAGAAGGATCATCGGCTGAGGATCTTATCTAAAGTCTAAAAAAATTGCCGAGTGCGTATGTAGATGTGCAATGTAAATGTATGGCACACGCGAAAAGAACGGACAAACTGTCGAGTAAAATGAAAAAGCGTGAGAAAGCGTGAACGTAAAAAAAGTAGTGCAAGAGAGGCGAGGAACGTATTGTAACGATTCTCGCAGAAGTATATATTATATAAGAAAAAAAGAGAAAAATTTATTTATAATAAATTACAAATCATGCTGCGGCTCTCTAAAGCAGAAACAGCTAGACTGATTCCTGCCTCGTTCTCTTCTTATTAGGAGTTATTGCTGTGCGTCGGGTATATATGTACATGTATATATACGTGTGTCTATATGTGCTCTCTACGAAGAATCTCGATAAAGCGTGGAAGCAGAAATGGGTCATCCGGCTAGAGTAACCTTACCGATTCGTCGATCAGACCGCTGTTAGTTGCGCTTTAATATCTCCTTCCTGTGCACGTGCCTACTTCTTATCCTGCGACACGAGTAGAAAAAGAGAGAAAGACACAGAGAGAGAGAGAGAGAGAGAGAGAGAGAGAGAGAGAGAGAGAGGGAGTGGGAGAGGGAGAGGGGGAGAGAGAGAAAGAGAAAGAGAGACTAAAAGCAACATTAAGCGACAGTTGTTTTGCGGAACAAGTCGGCAAAATCTTCTTTTCGCGAAGGACAGGGCAAGTTTTCAAGTTATGCTTCTGTGATTCGAAAAGTTGAAAAACTCGAGCGAGTGATCAATAGCGCACATTTCACACCTTCGTACGATGTCATATCATTAATTAATATATACATCTTGAGCGCTAATGTTTTTGATTTAACCCTAACCCTAATACAAGCTTATATTTATCATATTCCCTTATTTCCCTTTTCCCATTCAGATCACAATGTGGCAGGTGATTTTTGGACGAAAAAAACGTAAATCATAAAAAAATTCTGAAAATTTTTTGTTAAAAAGAATTTTCTGTCGTGAAATGATCCCTGAATACGGCAAAGGGATGTTTACATATACTATCACGCTGAACACGCTATCTTATTCTTATAGTCACGATTTAATAAATTCAATTAAAAAAATGTGTAGCAAAAATTCGATGTAGCAATTTGCATTCGACAAATTCATCACCTCTTCAAGCACACCATTCTCTCCAATCATCATTTCGCACGCAAGATCGAGAGATCGAATTCGAGAAATATCCTATATTTATAGGATACAGCAAGAGAACATTTTCTCGTATTGAGATTAAAGAATAGTCAATTTTGAAAGTTTTGCATCCAGAAGATCAAACCATTGGAATTCCAACGATAACCGTTCCGAAACATATTTCGGTTGCAAAACATTTCGAACAAATATATTTCTAGAACAACGGCAAATATCCGATATTTTTAACAAAAGCATCGTTGTAATCCAACGTTTTACTCCTCTTCATCGATTCGCGTTCGCTGCGTCAATCTGACATAATCATCAGTCGCAATCCTAATAAAAGCTGGATGAATTCGACGTTTTCGCAGATCAATTGACGAATAAAAGGTTATTTGTCAGCGAACGATTGTTTCCGCCGTACTTTTCTCTCTCAGTGCGTTTAAGAATAATTTAACTGTAGGTACATTAAATGGAAGGACTCTTGAAATCTATATAAGCAGGGTGAGATACATACCTAAAGATATATAACGAGAGAGGTTTGTCCTTAAATTCGTAGATTTTAAAGCGAAAAAAATAATTTCGGTTCTATGAATCCTATTTTTCTTAAAGCTTGAACAATCGTTATAAATGTTTCTCTCGAGAATAATTTCCAAAAAAGTCTGAGACCCGGGAAAGCAATAGGTTGAAAACTGAGGCTTAAGGACCCGGTTCGCCCTGAATTTCATTATCGAGTCTAAATCCTGAATTTACCTTGGGCCCCTTGAAGAAGAACCGCGGCAATTCCTAGGGGGTTGCCCGTACTCTGAATCTGGGCCTGGGTCTGAGTCTGGTTTAGGGGCTGTTTGTTCGCCATGGTTGTGGCTGCGCCGACCGCCCTGGAGAACGCGGACATTGTCGCGGGGCTGCTCGGAGATGTACCTTGGGACGAGCCAAGAGCTTTTGTTTCGGAGGCGGATCTTTTTTTCCAGAGGAGTAGCGCACCAATCAGCAACAACACGGGTGAAAAACGAATATGGTCACAAAGCGCAAAAGGCAAGAAGCAAATTCTGCGAGGCGACTGTGTTGTCGCGACGCGACCTACGATTTATTTGAATGCGATACCAAGAAAGAGATACGGAGGAAACAGACGAAGGAAGCAAGCCTTGAGCATAGATCATTTACTACAAAGGGCGCGAAACAAGGCGAAATCGCGAAGCCGCACACCTTGCTAATTGATCGGATCATATGTTATTAATGAGGCTAATTTATGTTAATCGTAAACGGGTCAACATATAGCATTATCGAGCAACATCAGCCTAACAAATATCATGACAAACGTACGTTAGAGTTAGTTCTCGAGGAATATTCCTTCAAAACTGGTAGAGGGAATTGGTACAACACGAAAATTTAAATGTTAGCTTTATTAAATTAAGATTAGTTGAGGTTTGTACAGAAGAAAATTTAGTTTGTTAATCGCGATCGGGATCAATGTTCGTTACAGATTATAGAAAAAGAAAAAGAAAGAGAAAGAAATCAATGCCGTCAATTATTTGCGTATAGCAATGGCCTCGTATAAGTGGAACGAGAATGTGATCCCACGTAAATTTTCGCTCGTGCGTCCTAGACAAGGTTTATTCTTGAAATAGAATTCTAGAAACGCGTTTGTATATATAATCGCGTTCCGACTATACATAGCGTTTTTAGCCGCAACGGAAGTTCATTTTGCAGAAGACATTGTTACAGGCAGTTGACAATTGATAAAGAAAAATCAGCAACGATCAATATATATATAAAACACTTGAGATTCTCCGTACTTTGCCTGCGAATTCTTTAGCCATTTTTAGAATAGACTTTCCCTCCATTCTATAGTTGTTCAGGGATCGATAATTCAAAATTTACATTTGAAGATGAACGAAAATTTATTTTCAAGAGGACTTTGACAAAAGTTCAATTCAAAGGCGCACGCAAAGGAGGAAGATTTAAAGTTAAATCTTTCAAGTCGATACTTGTTTTCTAACAAGCAAAAATCGATTTGATTGATGAAAAATTGATAAAAATAATCCGCGAATGAAACGCACTTAGAATACGCTAAATACACTCGAGGTCACATTATGAAAAATTATCATAATTATAATAAAATTAAGTATTCGATATTCGTTGTAAAAAAATAACATTTCTTAGTAGAAGTCTCTATTTACTAAATTATTCCAGAACAAATTTTCGAAGAAAGAACGTTTACAAGTCAAGTATTTTTATTGCCGATTACCCGATATATATTAATAAGCAAACAAACGCCGACACATGAAGGCGAAGTATATAATTGGCGAGATAAACATAGATTAACAAAATTACAACCAAGTGTAACGAAGAACCGAAATCTCCAGAGACTCACCGTAATTCTCTGTGTACTTGGACGAGCTAGGTATGGTATTAGCCGACATCGCGACAATGTTCTGGAAAGCGTTTTTACTACATCACACACGAGAGGCACACTAGATATTATTATAATAACGGCACACTATTGAATGCATAAAAATTAATTTTTTGCGAGAAGGCAAAAGTAAATCCCTCTCGTAACACCGGAAAATATTCACGAAATAGCCGGCACTACGGAACCCAAAATCGAGAGGCGAGCTTGTCGAGCACGGCTCGATTCACTCGCTAGATGGGTCAAACGTAGGTACGACGACGCGACGCGACGTCTTGAACCGCTGCCGATCTATTTTCAAGTAATGCCAAGCGGCCAGGTATTTTTGTTGACAGTACGTCTCAAGCGCGCGCGAGGAGGAGTGGAGCTGCGGTGCTTTCCGCAGGGAAATTCGTCGGCTCGATAAAAAAAAAAAAAAAAAAAAAAGAGAGAAACGATGTGTATTCAACACACTTTATGTACATACATTGTCAATAAAAAGTTGTTAAAATTTCTCTTGAGTACGTTGGAAAAACGTAAGCGAAATTTCCAAACAAATTCCTCGTGTATCACGCGAGGAACAATGCAGTGTAAATTCTCAAGTGCGGAGAAATCAAGACAAGTGTACATTCGGGAAATAGTATCGGCGCTAACGAATTGCGATAACGAATTGCCTGCATATTGTTTCTTATATTATTGATCGAGAGGGGAGGTGTGAAATATTATTGCGCACAATGTGGAAATGAGATGTACAATTATCGTCGCAGAGTTCTAAAGATCCAGCTTTGTTTCGACTGCGTGGTTAATTTTACATAGGCTTAAACCATCCGCGCCTAAGCTTACACCTGTGCAAGCTCCCTGCGTTAGTTAGTTGGAATTATGAATCGAGTTAATTATAACTTTCGAGTTAATTATCACTGTAGCGCCGTCTTCATGTCGCTCTTATTATGACATAGTTATAACTAATTTGGCGGCAATGACTTCATTATAAACATTTACACGTCTGACTACGCGAAGAATCGATCATCATCATCGATATTAGCTGGTCATTTCTAGCTTTCATTCTAGTTACCTATATCTAAAAATTTACTTCCACAATTGTGATTACAAATGTCAATGATAAATATCACAACTTGCTTACTCGCTTCCATCGTAGATACGGTTCTTCCAATGAAAAAAAGGGAGAAAAAAATCAAATTTAAATACGCGTACATTTCTAATAATAGAAATGTAAGAATAATTAAAGTAAAGCTAAAAATGTTACGCTTTTAATTACTTTCCTTGTCCGTAGAAGGGCTTTCCTTATTTTACGATTTACATCATTTTGTATACAAAATGTCAATTTGAAAAATTATTCCATTTAAAAAAGTAAATTGACTTGATATCACTTTTACGTGAGCATAATCACTTTCATGCTTCTGTATATTTTGTGTATGGCCGATACACAAAATGACGTAATTATAGCAGTATGGTAGAAATTAGGAGAATTAATAGTCGTGTTAGTAATAGGGTAATGGAGTAAATTAATAGCCGCGCCACGGTCCAATTAGACACAGACGTCTAAACACACGGATTCAAAGGATAGGTCGTTCCGATGTAATGTAATTCGTAATGGGATTCGACGATCAGTTTGATTAATGTCAATCACAATGATTCACCAGACAATATAATTTCGAGCTGCACTCGCATTAGCTATGAGATGCAGTTTCGCTGTCGTGAAGCGTATCAAGAGAGGGCTCAGGAGGATCCTCAGTCTGGACTATGGGATTAATTTTAGATTGATTAGAAGAGAAACCACGTACATAAGAGGAAAAAGAAAGAAAGAAAGAGAGAAAGAGACCGAGTTATCCGGAATGTTAGTCGATGAGACGAAAGGAGAGACGGTAAATCCGTCATACAATTTCGCAGAAGCGGCAACAGAAAGGGTGCAAAAGCTCGGACTCAAAATTGGGCACGGAGTCTCTTATGAAATTGGCCCTCTCCCAACCGTGATGATACCTGCCATTATTCTTTCCCCGCTAATATCCGCTGATAATTATGGGTATCGGGTTAAGATAAACATTACACGCATCGTGGTTGATTTCTTGAACGCAAACTGAAACCGATCGTTCCTGTGGACGCGAAAAAATAACGCCCTTTCATAAATTCTTTTTTATGAAAAGAGTTGAAGATTTACGATTTATCGCGCGCGCTCAAGAGATCGCACCGTTCGATTTAAGCCGCTTTGATTAAAAAGATCTCAGCGCAATCGTGTTAATCCGCTGAGGCGTAATTTTTGCCAGAATCCAAGCGATCATGTTGTCATGTTTCTAAGCTTTACATGCAGCAAGCGCGCCCGATCTAAGTATGCTCATGGCAAAGAGCATTTCTTACAAATCAGGTTTGTGAAAATATTAAATTATAAAAAAATTTATCTTAAAATAAATTAAAAATTCTACTACGTACATCGTGCGTAAAAAGGATTCGTTTCAAGTATAATAATAACATGTTATATAAAATATATAAATAACCAAATGCCTCAATAAGTAATTGATTTCATTATTGAGTTAATAATTCCGACTAAAATTACCAATGTAATAAATAATTAATTTTATATATTTAATTTCTACGCAATGTTAATTACCATGCAGAGCACAGATCGTTACGTCCAAATTTCGCTCATTGCAATGTCATGATATTGCGAAGCAGCATTAACCGCAAGATATCGCGATAATGATTAGATAGACTTAAACCGGATTAACGTAGCCCCTAATATTATATTTATTCTATTAGGTGCGCAACTAAGTTTCCGCTGTTTGTCAATAGATGGCTCCAGCAGTAA
>NJRP01000110.1:355978-514474 GCA_003063835.1 Aphaenogaster floridana | reverse complement strand
TACTATGTCATTATAGTTCCAAATATCATACATTTTTCTCTCAGTGCGTGTGTACGATTATGACAAACGTCCGGCGAAAGTCCAAAATGCTGCATCATGATGCGATGATGGCCTTTAATTACAGAAAATAATTCCCGGACAAACGAGTAGGCGACTGATAAGACGACCTTAAGAGTGAGGTCGGATGACTATACGGAGTTTCGGGTTGAAGTTTACTCGTAAACTCTCGTCTTTCATCAAGCTCGGTGACATTCGCGGCAAGTTGGGAACATTGTCGCACAGAGTGACAACGTTTCATTGTGTTTCATAGCAAACAGTTCGAGATGCGTCGCCGAACTTTACGTAATAAGACCGTCGCGTCGCGTCGGTCGGACTAGATTTGCAGCGCTCGGACGGATATTCCACGTCTGTTATCTCTAAAACGAAATGATATTTTGTCTCGTCCGCCTCTTTCAAATCCGGCCGATTAACAATATTGCTCATTTCCGTTTTACGACATTCGAATTACGTGACCAGTTAAGGTAGTATGTCAGATGTTCGAAAATAACAGTATTGCCATAATATTTTGCTAAGATGTTTAATAATGTATTTCGTTCCTACATATGAAATTTGAAGTCAATTTACCGTATCGTTTTCAAGAAAATTATTATTCTAACTGCCTGTAAGACGTCTATATTACGTCTTACAGACGTTATAATAATAATTTTCTTGAAAACGATACGGTAAATTGACTTCAAATTTCATATGTAGGCACGAAATACATTATTAAACATCTTAGCAAAATATTATGGCAATGCTGTTATCTTTGAAAATCTGACGTAAGGCGCCAATATTACGTCTTACGTCGTTATAATAATAATTTTTTTGAAAACGATACGGTAAATTGACTTCAAATTTCATATGTAGGAATGAAATACATTATTAACATCTTAGCAAAATATTATGGCAATGCTGTTATTTTTGAAGTGCTATCATACATCTTTAAATAATAAAGCTTCAAGAGATTTATCGATATTCTCTTCTACGATCAGAATACTATCAAATTTTTTTTATATGAATATAATGTCAAGATACACATTAATCCTAAAATTTGCTTCTATCAATTGAGATCTCTGTATCTTGCAACAGCTACTATTAGGAATAATTTAGGGGAAAATCTTTATGCTCTTATCCGTAGTTATTTATATATATAAAGACATCATGAACTTCATTCGACATTTCACAGCTATAAATGTGCACTTTTATTTTTCATTCAACCTTTCCAAATTACCGAGCTGCTATCTCGCTTTCGGGATTTTTAATAAACGTCTGATTTAACCGTACTAAACGCTGGACGAACTAGCAGCTACGAATTCACAACAGTCGCATATCTTTTAACGTGCACGTATAGATCGATTGACATCTCTTTGCGATTTAAGCAACTTGTTGGCAAACGACAAAATGACAATATATCAGTAACCAATTTAGAAACAAATAGTAATCCTTTTTTATAAGAAAAGTAAAACAATTAATTTTTCTTTTTCCTACCATTCCCTATTACTAAAGCGGATGTTCTGTTTTTGTCATATAATACAACATAAAAGTGGCTGCCGTGTTTTCATAAAAGCTAAAGTACCTCTTCTTTCTCTTTCATCGTTTGAGCTATATCACAGCTATACCGATATTGTTGTTTTTGAGAATATGTAGAATAACAGAGAGCGCTAATTGAAAATCATCCGACTTGTGCAAATCGACGGGCGTTGCTGCAGATTACGGAATTAATATACGGAATGTTTCGTAATTCTAAATAATTCTACGTTATATCCTGTATACATATAGCGAACGTTATGAAACAGCACGAATATCGTTGTGAAAATATTGTATTATCGATATTCGTTGTACCTTCACCGCAGCCAACGCTAAGGCGAACGACGCGACGCCGCGTTACTAGACGTCAATCTGACGGTGATTAAAATTTCATTACCTCGGGCACAGTCGCCTCCTGTTGTCTGCACAACATGAATTTATTCTTCAGTGCTCGCATGTCTCAATCTGCGCGCGAACGAACGAACGAGCGGAGAGCGTCATTAAATTTCCTCACTCGGCATTTGCACTTTTATGAGTCGGGGTTTAATCAGCATTCGGCTGGCTGCTTCGACATCGCTGCCATTTCTACGTGCTCGGCCGATTATTTGCCTCTAACGCGCGTTCGCTACTACGATTTCGATATAACTGCAACTCGAAGCAACACGATAGAAGAGCAAGGCCTCAAGTAAGTGTCTGAAAATTCATTAATTTTCTAATACTGAAACAAATTGCTAATTATAAAATAATTCATCTTTTTTTATTTTTTTACAAAACTAAAATTGCATCATCAATTTCCCCAACTCAGGCAACGTGAGTTATAATAGAAATTATAAAATATTCTAGTGTTACTATTGTAAGTATGTAAATATGAATCTTCCGTATCTATTGTTATTGCATAACATTGATAAAGTCAAGTCATTATTGTTGCGTACGCGCTAAAATTGAGAACGAGAATATTTTCATCGCCACGTGAAAAAAAGAGATAATTCTATGTTATTATTGTTATATATGATTGTGTCGATTTCACCGATTGCCACTGAAACAATTTGTTGCTAATTAAAACGAGAAATAAATATGTTATTTTTAAAATTATATTTTGTCTTCATCATTTGATGGGGTATAAATAGACGATTATAAATAAACATTTAAAAAAACAAATGGTATTATTGGAATCATAATTTTCAGACACTTTCAAAGTTTATCGGCTGCTTGTTCATTTAATTATGAAAGGCTTGATAATTAGCTTGCTGTGATATTTGATTTTTATAAGGGCATTTTTTTATATCGAGCAAAAAATACGATCGCGGTGGCCGAATAAATGTTAATTAAGTTAGGTATCCAATTATAATTACGTCACGCAGATATAAACGATCCTGAGCCTGATCGATTTTACGCGCTCGCTATCGTCGACTATTATTAAGATAACGCTATCGAGTCCATTCGCTAGAGTAGCAAGCTTTAGTGTCAGTAATTCGACCCGGTTTCGCGAAATACATTGTTCATCTCAACGCGCGCGAAAATTATTCACTTAAACTTAAACATTATAATAGAGTCATTTTTCAATGACGTAAGATCCTGTCAGTATTGGCTTTCAAGAATGTTTACGTGGTTACAAAGTTACGGCCTAGTTTCTGCAAACGTCACGCTTAATATCTTTTTATCGTTCTTATGTTACAAATAATATTCAGCAGCATAAAGGAATGGTTCCTTCAAAATATTTACAAAGTATAACAAGATTTTTCAAATATTAATACATCAATATTTTTTTGTAAGAGCCGATACCTTCTTCTCTCGTTTACAAAGAGAAATACTATATTAAATATATTATTGAATTGTAACCGAATATTACCGTCTTAACCATAGTAATTACATGTATAAGTACGGTTCAAATATCACGCACGTGAACGATAAGACTTGTACACGTGTTGTTTAATCGCGATTGCGAACCATTGTTGGACGTTTAATAGCTGTTCATGCGTCGCCGCTCGTATCAAATAATGAAATGTGTTCCTTGCACTTTGTTCCACGCATTGAACGACTACTATAGAGTGTCGTCGTGATTATGTCGTCCAATTGAGACTATAAGAATGAAGAAATAGGTCGAAATTGCGTATCCAATTCTGCTCGTAAATTACAAGGACATAACCCTTACAGACCAATGTTCCAATTAAATAAACGTGTAGTTAACTAAGTGTAACTTACTATAGTTAACTAAGCGTAGTTTTACATAAAAAAAATTAATGATATAAGAATTTTTTTTTGTATTGTGAAAAACTTTTGTGACCTATTTGATAAATATAACTAGATTAATATAGAATATTTTTACGTGCAGCATTAATATTAATTAAAACATTAAATTAATTACGTAATATTGTTAGGCTAAGAAATTTGGGTACATAATATTTTCTTTCAAAGCTTCTAGCTCAGCGTACAAATACAACATTTAAAAAAATCGAATGACAAAAGCCCTGCTATAGAGACAAAGAAGATATAATAAAAATTTAAAGAATCAAATTACACATTAATAATTATATTAACAATAAATATTACAACAAATCGCATTAGAGTTCGCGTTTGCAAAATTCTCTATCTAAAAAGATATCTGTGAATATCGTTGATCATTAATCATCCTAACAGAAATTATTATAATTAATAATAGTTTAAAAAATATTACAAATGGAATTGTTAACTCATATGCTAATTTTCAAAAATTAATAAACTCAGAGAAAATTGAAGGGATAAATGTAAATTTTTCACGGTCTTTCCAGGCGTCTTTACAAGCGTCCGATGCGATGTTCCGCGGATCTCGCACTCTCAGTTTCACAGTCAATTAAATCGAAACCCTTTGAAAGGGATACGCATTGTCCTCGCATGTGCTTCGAGCTTTCGACGCATTCCGATAACGAACGTTGTCACACACGTGGCTCGGATAAAAAGCGCTACTCTTCGCTCTCGTATACCTCGTTGAGAGTGCGGCGATTGCAACGACAAGTGGAGTCGTACTGCTCGATGCGTGCCATCGTTTAATCGTCGGTGACTTGTCGAACGACAGTGCCGTAGGAAGTGTAGAAACAGCTCCCATAGGTAGGGAGTCATCATCGATCCCCGATCGAATCCGTTGTGGCCAACGGGACCCGCGAGAGCTTATCTTTTTAAAGAATTGCTTTAAAAATTTTCCAATACCTGTGACCACTATACGTCACGGTGTTCTAATTTTACAAATGTTACTAACATCCGCAACGCCGCATGAACGCAATCTAGACCGCAACGTGATAAGCGGACATAATGGAATTTGCATTTGTAAATGGCCGGAACTAATATACGAGATTTTGCGGCCGGCGAGAATGAGAATTTGTGCGATTACCGCCATACATTCCCATGTACCCGCTGTAAAATTAACAGTTGATAATCGCAAATCAAACAAATTTCGTCAAATCTCTCGACAACTTTCATAAAAGTTATTATATCCGTATAACAGTCATACATTTCCCGAGATGAATCTCTCGTAAATTTCAATTGTCATTTATCTCGTGATTTAACGATTATTTGGGGCGTTTGGGTCAAATGCAATTTTTTCCGACATTAATTAAGACAAAATGCAATCAAATTTGAAATTGCAACGGTGAAGCTTTATTACGGGAGGTAACGAAAAGATTGTTTATCCGCAGGAGTATAAAATGTGATTCTTTTTATTAAACGTTTATAAATCGGATAATATTGCGATATGTCACGGTTTTTATTTTAAATTTTATATTGTTCCATGCGCAAATAAAAAAATGCGTTTTTATTTATCGCACAATGGTTTTTCGAGATATAACCGAGTCATTTAAATAACAAACCGCAAATTCATGATGGGAAATCGCAAAATCGTATAATCGTCAGCAGATAATGAAATTTACAGCAAAGATACATAAAAACGCGTTGAATAAACATATATGGGGCAAAATTTTTTGAGACTTACCTTTAACTTGCGCCTTGCATTGAATTTCTTCAAGCAGTCTACGGTCTCTTGTCTGTGCACCACAGATGCAACACGCTCACGTTGCTGAAACACAAAGTAAACGAGAAACGATATTAGGCATAGATAGAACGTCTATTTATGAGGAGAAAAGGCGCCAATTTCTGTCAATGATATTCGACAATGGTATTCGAGAGTATAAACAAACAAAAGACAACTCTCTGACATATTTAAAAAAATTGATATTTTCAAATGATTGCTGTCTATTTGGGGCCCATATTATTGTTATCCATAGAAGTATCTACAATACATATATATGACAATATTTTATCAATCCATGTCTATCTTTAAACTATCCGATTTGAATAACTATCGCATTTTAACGTATTAAATTGTATGATGTATTACGTAGCATTACGTAACATTACATAGACATAGAAATACGATACTCGCGTATAATAAGATTTATGTGCCAGTAATCTAACACGATATATTAGGCTACTTTCTGTATAAATTCCAACTAAATCGTTTGTCGTGATACGATAAACTTACGCAGATCCATGGATGCTTCAATGCCTCGCTGGCAGTGATCCTCTTTCCTGGATTCACCGTCAGCATCTGATTGATAAGATTTTTGGCTTCCGGTGTAACGGTATCCCATTCCGGACTCGGATACTGCACAAAACGAGCGTAGAAATAACATTAATCATAATTCTTTATCAAGACAATTAAATAACCATGCAAGCAGATGTAAAACATTAAAAGAAAGTGTTGTTTTATCAATAAATTCAACGTATAAAAAAATTTTCTCTTTCAACAAATTCTTTTTTTTTTATGTGTCACTTTTCCTCGAGTTTGTAAAATGTAGTGATATAAGTAATATATCTCTAAAAAGAGTCTAAATAAATCGTACGTCGTACGATACGTACATCGTACGATCCGGCCTTGATCTGCCCGTACAGCCGATGTTGATCCTCGTCCCAGAAGGGCGGGTAACCGACCAGGAGAATGTACAGTATGACACCGCACGCCCATATGTCGACTGGTTTCCCGTACGGCTCCTTCTTCAACACCTCCGGGCTGAGGTAGCCGGGCGTTCCAGCGAAACCTTTTTATCAATCACTCGGGTTCATTCCCTCTCAAAGGACACGGCTACGCCGTACGAAGGATCGAAGGGATCAGGACGTTACGTGCGTAAAATCACGTCCCGGGTATTACCACTCATCGCTTAAATTAATTCTCCTTATTCGAAAAGCAAACACAACAACCGCCCGCAAATTTTTACCGCCCTCTCAATTGTTGATTTATTAACAAATTTGTTAAAATTTTATGAAAAATTTAATTATAAAATTAAATGAATATCGTTGTAATATTAATAATTTTAATAATTTTAATCGGCGACAAGGCAAGCCGTATCTATTTTCATTAAAATGAGTATTTAACCAGTTTGTATAATGGCCACTGCAGTTGGCCAAAAAAGCATTTCTACGCGGTTGTAATGTGAATTATGGATTGTTATGCTGATTGTTGTCGATTAGATCTATCTCATATGCGGCTGCGAAAGTTAATAAATATTTATCGCGATACGCAAAATGTATTCCTTAAATCCCTGTGAAACAATGTATCACAAACCATATAAATGACGATGCGATAGTGAAAAAAAAATAGGACTGTAAAATTTTTGCGATTAATGGCCATGCGAAAAATGTAACTCGGGCAGTCACGTGCCGTCGTGAGAGCTCGGGCCATTTTTTTTTTTATTTTTGTGCTAGCAATTTTATCGCGCTCTGCCGCGTGTAATTAATTTTCGATAAGCATACTCCACCGTTGTATAATCGTTATGATTGTAACCGGGACGCAGTTACTTTGGTGCAACAAAAGCACGACTGTGCAATTAGACCGTTTATGGTTACCCTCGGAAATACTGTGTCAACGATCACGTTAGATTCTTTGGCTTTTGTTATCCATTCGCAAAATATTTTCGCAAACATAGTAAATTTCTCGGAAAACAAACAGCACGAGCAGATATATAATTACGAGCGAACAAAGAAATATTACAAAAAATTTGCTTGCAAGAACTAGTCACATTTCCCTTGGATTGTACATTTAATTTTTATGTAACCATCTGTGTATTTCATATGTATATACATATATATATGTATATAGTTGTATAAATTAAAAAGTCTATCGCTACACACTCTATACAAAACTGGCATAAAATAAATGTTGATTTTTCGAATAATAATATGTTTCAAGTGGATTAAACGACCCCCATCTTTTACTCTTTTGTACTTAAATTGTACCATCAAAGCTATGTAATTTTCGTGCGCGGAATAATATAAATTTTTTGACGTGGATTTGACGGATATAGTGCATGCATATTTTCAGCACCGCAGAGAAAAAATCGATTGCGGAGATAAAAGCGAGACACGAACAAGCGTTGCCAGGATACGCAATTGTACGTATCAGCATATACCTATGTACGACGTGCTCCAGAAAAGCCATATATAACGATAGTTTTACGATAATTCTTTTGATCGATAAAGTAAAAATTTAAAGCACTTAGCAAAATGTCAGAATAATCTGAATGCAATAAAATAATGTATTTGTTAATTTTAAACGGGTTTTATAAATATTTAAGATTAAATATTTTAACATTAAATATAGATACGCACGGCAAGTGATCGTTTCAGACAAAATTTTCCGCAAGATTGTCTCCGAATTCGATAAAGAATTTAAAATCAAGCAGGAGTTTCTCTATGGAACTGCCTGCATGCGCGAAAGAGTTCACCGCGATATCGGAAAACTTTCCCCACGCGTATTTTTGCATAAAGGAGAACAAAACGAGCAGCCGGCTGGCTGGCACTCACGTTCAAATATACTGGCTCGTATAGACATCTGTGTGGAGAATGTACGTAAATCAAACGGACAGGGCACAAAGTAGACGGAAAAATCGAAGTTCACGGCTCGCATCGCAGATGATCGAGCAACAACGAGATAGTTGGTAAGAACAGACTTGCTATTTAAAAATGAAGAATGCTGAAATTCTTTGAAACATGTGTTTAACGATAAGACGACTCCTAATGACTCTCCAGTCAATATTATTTTTTCTTTTTTCACTCGAGCGGATATTGATGTGCATATGAAAAATAATAAAATAAAATAAAACGCAAAGAGAAGAAAAAAAGTAAAATATGAAAAGGATACTCTTTTCTATTCTAAAGTAAAGAAACATAACGTTTTTTCTAAAGTTATTCTTTAAAAAGAAAAAATATATATAAAAGTACTTCCATTAGAATAAGTTTACAATAGTTTCGATACGTCATTGACATTTCTTGCATTCGCTACGCTAATATTTATGTATTTCCTACTGTAAGAAAATGATATGTTATGCGATACGAAGAAAACATATATGCAAGTTGCAACTGTATAGCGGCGATATTTGAAGACTATGAGAAAACGAAAACTACATTTCGCTTGTAAATTATAGTGTCGGATGTTAAATTCGCAACTTGAGCCACGATATTTCGCGAATCCTATTATTTTTGCCGATTAAAGAAATACATGTTCAAACTCGACTCATTGAAAGTCTCAATAGAATGTATCATTGTTTCTATATATCTCTGTCGTGACTTTTTGTGAATAACGCTAATAATCCTTCCCAAATTTGCATGGCTGATTATTCGCTACCAACCCTCCTATAATGATCCTCGTTCGAGAAAGAAAACGATTAAACATCCGTATTACCAATCAATTAAATATCACGAAAGGGTCGCGAAACGACACATACTCTTCTTCTCACAAGGATCCCCGCAAGTATTATCGCGTCGCTCGGTGTTGAACTGACGAGGAAAGTCCAAGTTTCATTGGAAAAATCAGGACCAACTTACCATACCATGCCTGCGCTTCACCCTGCACCTCGATCGCCAGACCAAAGTCCGCTAATTTCACAGCCGCCCCTTTCGCCTTGCTCGCGAGGAGTAAGTTTTCGGGCTGCAACAGAAAATGGCACATACCTCCGTCGTTGAATGCGCGACATATCGAGTCGATATCGCTCTTCTTTAATCGAAATTTCAATTAAAACTCAACTCGAGTGAGATTCAAGCGTTCCATGATTTTATGATTTTCTCTGTTAAAATAGAGGGTAACATCCTTTATACATTCCTTCGTCGAAATTAATAGAAAACGCGAGTTTGAATTACAGAATTGTTGATCTCTAAAGATCAAGAATTTTTGTCGGCGAATTTTAAGTTTCGATCGAGAACACGATGGAAAGTACTGTCTTTTACTATTATTGTCTAGATTTTCCGGGATATCCTATGGAAATCGCGAAAAGTAGACGAAGTACAATACATTGTGGTTGGCGTTCGCTCGCTTTATTTCAACGTCGGTCCTGCAAACACGCAGCACGCTCGCCCCCTTTTTCTCTACGTACTTTCAGATCCCGGTGCACAACTCCGTTATGGTGGCAGTGGTGAACGCTTTCCAGGATTTGTTGAATACAGTGCGAGGCGTCGGCCTCGCTGTAGAATTCCCGGGCGACGATGTCCTCGAACAGTTCTCCGCCGGTGACTCTGTAAGCGTTTTACGTTTCAATTCCATTTCGTGAGCGCGTCGCGAGACCGCGTGGTAAAGCAATATCATCAAGATAGCGGGACGTTTAACCCCCCGGAAATAAAAGTAGCGTCAATTCTCACAAATGCCTCGTACATAAGCATACTCTTGCAATACCGCTTGTACTCGAGCTTGTTGTGCAAAAAAATAGTAAGATTTCTCCTGACATTATATTTGTAGACAGTAATAAAATCTGTGATTTCATTATAATCATTATAAAGATAACAATTTATATTAATATGCGATATGCATCCACATTCCAACCGAATGACAGATAATATTCATGGAGAAAATAAAAATAAATAAATAAGAAACGACAATAGAAATAACATTTCTGCGCTAGAAATTAAAATATGGTGGAAGCTAGGACTGTTACACAAGATTGAAAGAAATTAACTGTTCGAACACTAGAAACTCGGTGGACGAAATCGAAAATAACGTGCCATATTGATAAAAAGTTGAGCGACAAATAAATGCGTAAAATTGAATTCCTCGTGATCTGTGAATTAATTAACGACGTGGCAAAAATTAGCAAAGTCATACCGTTGCCACATGGCAAGAAAAAGAAACAAAATTGTAAATCAACGTTGAAAATATAAACGTAACGGAGCGGGCGCGTACTCTCGCGTGGAAATTAAATTAGGCGCGATACTTTCTCGTCCCGTGCGTAGATTGCTGACATTAAAAGACCACAGATCGGTATCTGCTTGATGCAATTAGAGCTCACGAATTGCCTCGCTGTTGTTCGCCGCTGGAAGCCTGTTAATGGAGTCGAGACTAAATGAACGCGATGACTCGAGAATCGCGTCTATTGTCGGCTCGATCGTATCGAGTACTCTCAATATGATTGCGCGGATCGAGAAACGATAAACTTTTGAAATAAAAAGATGCATATAGATTGCAGAGTTATAAAAAACCATAAACCTTGGAATTATTCTGTTTAAAAGTACGATTTTTCACGTCTATATAAAATAATAGCTGTAATCTTCCACAAATAAGTAACGCCAATTATTACAATATTTTCTTCTCGTAGTATATGAGATAGAGGCATGCATGATTTGCAATTGATTCGACAAGTAATATAATTCTGGAAACATTAAACAACAGTTAAAAATGTCGTCAAGATAAATCATGTCCATTGATGAATTGTGCATCGTCATTCGAGGTTTTAATTACTGCCATTTGAGCTCTATAGAATAACTAAACCAGTTTCACTAAAAGGAACACGAGGAACATATAAGATGATTAAATTAGATCAAACGATCAGTAATAACGATTCGATATACTTACAGATCAAAGACGAGATAATGGAAATTCTCCTCTTGTATACTGTCATGTAATCTCACTGTAACAGAAAGGATGACAAGACGTCAAATTTGTGAAATTACTTGTCACAATAATCTTGTATTTTAAATGATTTCTATATTTAGGCAGATTTTGTAAAAAGACTAACGAGACAGAAACGAAATGTGTTATATGACTAGCGTCGAAAGCTGTTCCACTCTTTCTTGTATCTGATTTCTACTTCCTTTGTATTTATTATAATCTCATTTACTAAGATGAAATAAGGTAACTGAAATTTATTTAATGAATAAAATTTAAAAAATGTTTATATTTCAAACATCTCTCTCTCTCTCTCTCTCTCTCTCTCTCTCTCTCTCTCTCTCTCCCATTCATGAAATATTTTAACATATCTGGATCTTGCATCAGCTGAATTACCGCATTGCGCACATCCGTGCCGATCAAACTTTCCACGATTGGAACGAGGAATTCGCGCCAATCGAGATCGCGATTATCGACGTCACAATCGTAAAGCTTTCTCTGTTTCCGCGAGTTTTCGTGCCATAGACTTAATGACAATTCTTAACAAGTTGTAGATTTCGCGAACGTGATAGCTGGTCCTACATGCCGGTGACATGCGAGATTGTTGAATCCACGGGACAATATCATCAAACGGAAACGTTATCTCATACTGTTTTCTTTACTGTTATTGAACAATCACATCATACGAACTTTTCCGACGCCTTCTTGGAGAACGATTGTCGTTAATTAACTCGTTTAACGGTCGTGCGATACCAGGCTAACGATTTGTAGCGACTCGACTAGATTCAATTCAACTCGACTCAACGATGTGCAAGAATACGGGCGAATAAGAACGCGCTTGTCATGACGTCTGTCATAAGCAAAGTGTAATTAAATCGTGGATAATAATCTATCAGATAATCTATCAGTTATATACAAAGTGTCTTGCAACTATCGTGTTACTTTTATCGCTACGCATTTTAAAAACATGAAAATAAAAGATTATTTTACTTATGATTTCGGTAGTTCATCGATTCTAATTGATTTTTTATTAGATATATAAAATATATATTTATGTTAAAAGCTTGTAAATAAGATAGAAAAACAAGTAATCTTCATTATTACAATAGCAAGTTAAAGTTAATCAATTTTGTAATAGCATGGCAAGTTAAAATTACAGAGAACCATGAATTGTATAATAAATTTAGGCCGTGCAATAAATAGTTTTTTACACGAATATTAGCCAAATCGGAGGCTATAAAATAGAGATCAATTTTCAGGTACGAGAGAATCGTTTGTATAGCGTTTAAATAGCACTTGCTATACGATTACGCTCCTCGCTCTTTTGATCCGGGAATCAATTTGCTCCACAAATCGAGCTTAATCAGGGTCAAGTGAAGACATGGCCGATTCTTCTGTACGTGAAAAACACTGACATTTGATAATTCGTATAACGACATGTTTTTCTTTGCATTCGCTGTACAAGAGCAAAAATTATTCTCAATTAATATGCGTTGGATGACACGAAGAAGTTTTCTACGATGCTGAGGCCCTACTTCAGAAAGTGCTACATATCAAAATAATCCGGCTTCTTAATGAGCATGCGAGTTTTCTTCGTTACCAAAGATATTGGCGAGGTTTAAGCAAACACAAAACACTCACATATCTTTTGCATAGCAACACGCTAATAGATAGAATTTTAATCTCTACTCTAGCGAAATTGGAAACTTCTAAACACTCTTGCAAAGTTTCCGATTTATGATATCTATTGGGGAAAAGCAATTTAGTCAAATAATTAAATTTCCAAATTATTGATATTTTAGCTTATAATCCTACTTACTCAACAAAATAATTCAAGAAGTAACAGACAAGATATTTGCTATTTCTGATATATCTCCTATTCATGTACATGACATGATTCAGGGTATCTCGAATCTTTCTCCTTAATTCCTCCTTAATAGCAAATTCCTTTTTCTTTCAAGAAAATTCGACCTGCTCTGTTCTTGGCTAGCTTATTTACATTTATCTTACCTACCCGACAGCATTTTCGCCGCAATGCGCCGTCCTCTATGCGTACCTATTTCGAGATCGATCAACGAACTGGGTTGCCGTTGCTACACTGCCATAATGAAAGCAGAACTTTTCCTGACAGACGTATCACTTCACAGTTAATGCGCATCGTTAACGCGACAACTCGCTTCGATGCAAGATCTCGCAAATCAAGCGAAAACCAGTATTTCTGACAACAACTGTCGTCCCGCGTTAACAAGTAAAGAAAATTTAAGGAGAACAATGTTGATACCGGGAGATGGAAAACACTATCGATGGAAAACACCATCACTCATTCCTCCCGATCCTCGATCGACATCTTTAACACGATCGAAATTAATGATAGATTCGTATAATACGTCTTCAGGTTTCATATATATCTGGCAAGTATTCATAAGATAAGTAGACAAGATAAATTTTACACAGTAAAAGAATTTCAATAAACGAATAAATCACA
Organism: Aphaenogaster floridana; assembly: GCA_003063835.1. Lineage (NCBI taxonomy): Eukaryota > Metazoa > Arthropoda > Insecta > Hymenoptera > Formicidae > Aphaenogaster > Aphaenogaster floridana. The sequence continues at coordinate 500,528 of NJRP01000110.1, read as the reverse complement.
AGTAGATATTGTGTATATTAATATATTATCATATTAAGACTATCCGCGCGACTATAATGTAAAATACATAATATTTTTGCAATGTGTATGAATTGTTATAAATTTAACATATAATTATCGCCAATGTAATAAATTTTATGGGAATATAAATAAGCCGATAAACTGAATTAATATTAAACAAATAGTTACACATTTGAATTCATCTCTTCTTCGTTTGATATCGCATTCGATCCAATAAGATCTAAACGGGGACCTCAGACAGGAGACGAGATTAAAATGTATGTTGTAAATGAGTATTATCAGAATATGTACGACGAAAAAAAGTACGATAAAAGTTTTTGCCAATTGAAGAATAAAAAAAAAATTTTTATGACGGATAATGCAGTCATTACATTTTACTTTTTTTAATTAAACAATTTAATATTTAATTGCATAATATATCCATGTGCATAAAATAATATTATATTGTTTCGCTGATAATTCGGAATCTCTTTTTACAATTTCTTCTTATTTTTGACAAGCAATCATATCTAACTTGACATTTAATTTGCAAATAAGTATCTTACATCGTTATATCGGTTCAATGAATAGGATTTTCGGTATTGATTGCGGACTAGGAATCGAAGTACTGCGTATATCAAAATTCATGAATGCATCTTTCCATCTGCAGCATCCTTTTCAAATCTTGAGACCATGAAAAAAGAAGGGACCGGAATCCATCTTCTCACTCTTTGATTCCTCCTTCGATCTTAAGATGTGGCCGAAAAAACGAGTTTGAATGTTAAAGCGAATATATTGACAACAATTTTTATTTGCAAGGAAAATTTTGCTTTTTCTAGAAATATTTCAACTTGTAGAACAGAAAGATTAAAGGATAAAGTTTTGTGAAAATTCACTAATAATTTTCTACTTCAAGAAACTTTAGACATTCTAAGAAATAAAATATTACATAAATACACATGATCTTACTTGCCACTGCGATAATTAAAAAAAATTGATGATACAATACTAAGATGATACAATTGATAACGACTAGTAGCTTGGCAAGAGAGAAGAAAGGGAAAAGAGAGGAGAGAGGAAGGGAGACAGGGAGGGAAAGGGAAAAGATGTGTATGTAGGGGGGAGGAGAGAGAGAGAGAGAGAGAGAGAGAGAGAGAAGACTAACACAGTATCGATCCTCTCAAAGCCACACCTCGACATAGCTGTATGCGTGGCGCTAATGCTCTCACTGCGATTATATTTGCAAGCTCAGGACCTTCTACAAAGTATGACTTAAATATTCCTAAATAAAAAATAAAAGTTCAAGAAGCAGACCAAATTTTAAAAGATTCATTTAAAAAAGTCAAAGTAAAACTGAAAAACTTTTATACAATTTTATAAATGTACTTTTCAAAGCTTAACTGTATATGGTTTTTCATATATTTGTCAAAACATGCAATTATTCACGTACAAAAGAGCACTATCCAAGCAACTACCAGAAGGCATTCGTGGGCGCTTCTGGTAATTCGTTAAAAGGATAAAACGATTACCGGGCCATCTTCGATACACGAAACTTCGTTACCCAGCTATCCTGTTATCCCAAGGATAGTTGATCGAACAATATCTCTGCACTCAAATTAGCCTTGGCTAGTAGAAAGATCGAGTAATTTCTAAAATCACAATTGTCTGTCTGCATAGATCATCAAATATCTCAAGAATTATCTAGATGTAAAATCATCAAGTGTAGAAACTTAGTCAAATTAATCTCGCAAAGATTGTATTCTATTAATACAATAAAATAAATTGTATTAATTTATGTGTGTGCTTGTATTGTGCCCTTTCATTTCTACACACTTATCTTTATAATCAATTTTTCTAAACTGGAAGAAAGAGTTTTTATACTTGTTATATTTTTCCTTCTTTATTAAAGCTGTTTAGATATTGTATACATATATTATATGTATACAAATGCAACGTTTATCCATGAGCTACATCCATGACCAAGATTAAAAACGAGCTTAAGAACGAAAGGGCTATGTGCGAATAACCATCCTATTTCACAACATGTTTCCCTTCGTGACACGCACAATCATATCCATCATGCGTGTCGCATGAAAGTGTCTGAAGAGAGAGAGGGTTTAGGAAGGTAGGAGGGGGGAGGGAGGGAAGGAGGGAGGGAGCGGGGTAGGGGAGAGAAAGAAAGAAAGAAAGATGAGGCAGGGAAAAGAAAAAATAAAGTAGAGAAGGAAACGAACTCAACTGACAAGCGGGATCGATAAGTATCACTTGTTGACTCGGACGAACGTGGATTTCCTGTCGCATGCCATTACGTGGAACGCACCGCAGTCTGCGGTATGGAGAACAAGTCATCGCGTCGGCTAGGTCCAGTCTCGGCGAATTGAGCCATAAGATGAATAAAAGAAATGCTGGCGTCGATGATCACGCCGACTCTTATGAATTATGGAATTGGTGTTGACGGTAGAGAGATCGGTTGGTCTAACAAACTTTAATAGTTCCTCGTCGTCGCGATGTCGGCAAAGCTGATGCAATTCAATCGTCACGTTCCTACGATTACCTGTACATATCATCCTGATTCGGTGAACGAGAACGTAAAGACCGAATAACGGCGAGAATATCGTGTGCACCAATTCTGCGTTCATTGATGTTAAATAACTTCGAAATCAAGTAAATTACAAAACAATATACACGATCATTTACGCTCAATATGAAATATCTAGAAATTAAGTGCAGAAATCAAATTTTTTCATTAAAATAAAATACTTATTACAGACTAAATAGAAAAACCAAGAAGAAGTTTATTCAAGAAAAGCGTGAAAAACGGCGAGTAGGTATTTAATTTGCGACAATTTTCTGGTCTTTGATATTAAATATGTCGGAAATTGAATTTCGAACAAAATGATCAAGATTGAATAGTAACATTTAATAAAAAGTATAATAAAAATTGCTTCCCTGATAAAACCAGTGCACTTTATATAATCTTGTGTCAATTATTTTGTCTAAATCGTCATCGGTTTTCTGTCGTATAAAAGATTAACCGACGTTATAAATCCTCTTCCAATCTATATCTAGCGAATATCTATTTTTACGAATAAATGAGGCGATACAAATTATAGCATCGTCATTTATTATATCGCCATCACTTCCGTACATAATTTACGAGCGTCATTCAACATAATCTAGCATCAACGTAAAATATTCAAATCATATTTTATCTCATCAACTCTCACGTAGCAAATAATACAAAAATATAGTCGATTTAATAGCGAGAGAAGAAATTTACAAAATTTACAAAGAATTGCGTTTTATAATGTGAATATCGGAATATTCTAGCGAAGGTCGATAATAAACGTGTCGCTGGCAAATGCTTTCATTATTCTCGACAATTCTTAGTCGAACATGTGGGCTAGATACGAGACGTGAAAAGAAAGACAAGATCGGTAGAAGCAAATTGCCGCGTGCTCTCGTATGGGATTCGGTATCCCGGATCCCGGATATCGGATACCGAGTATTGATTTGCATTCTTTTTCTCGTGTGCTTTTGTGTCTCGCATAGCGACTCTCCAAGATGCTGCGAGGACAGCGAGACGGCACAATGCGAGAGTATTCGTTGTCATATTCATTCGTTTTTAGATCCTGTGCTACGTACGCTTCGATGGGAGATCAAGGTTTATTGTGGAATCACACGCGCGATCTTCGAAAAATATGCGCTGGTCATTTTGCCAGATCATCCATTGTTCCGCGAACACTAAGACAAAATTCAAATATTCACCGATACCACATACATTGAGAGAGATAAGAATACAAAGCGAATAACTTTAATTTGGTAAAATAAACTCTTGGTAAATGAAACTCTTTAAGTCACAATGAAATATATAAATGAAATATAATAGAAAATCTGTAAAAATATAGCAAAATATTGATATACAATTTCCCAAATCACACTAAACGCCATCGCGTATATCGCATAGAGCTCTCGCGATAGTAATAGCGGCGTTGTCAGTGATAAGGTCGACAAACGGACCGCCCGCAGCGGCGATGATCCGCGGCGAAGCGTGACTTTCGCCACTGACTGGCTACACCAGTAGAAAGATAAACGATAATTTTCGGTTACAAGTGCGTATTGTCGATACAATGTCAACAGTACCAATTGTGGTCGTTGTTACAATGTATTATAGTAGGTATTTCCCGTGCTAGAAAATCCTCGCCTCGATCAATGAAATTCGTTCAGGAATGGACAAAAGAGAAATGGATGAACGTCATTCGACCATTCGAGTCTTTTCGCATTTGTGGCGTAACGAATGGGAAAACGCGAGCAATGGCAATCTGATGCGTTACCTATTCAATTAATAGAAATATTATTTTCGTTACGCTATCAAGAATATAAATCAGAAACTGAAAAAAAGACTGAAGACGGAAGAATCCCTATAGATTTACCGCTCTGTGCTCAATCGAACGACATTTATGCATCGTTAATTTTCGTTCGTTGATGATTTTATAGTTTTATGAACGATACACATAAGGCAATATACAAGTGTTATCTCAAATTTATTTCGACGTAAATTTTATTTGCAATTTTCCTAAAACATCTGATACTAAAGACTAGGAATATGCGATCAATATAGTGACTATTAAATTTTTTAAATATTAAAGATATTCTAAAATCTACTATATGGTAAGATGTGTCTATTCAGGAAAAAACCTGAAAATAAAAATATTATATGATAAGCAGTTATTAACTATACGACTGGTACACTGTAACCGAAATTAAAGTTTATCCATAATGACTTTCTCGTTAACTTTGAAATAGCGTTTCTTTTAACCAACTATTGTACTTTCAATTTTACACAGAATGCTTAAAACAAGGATATACTTGGTAATATCTTCACGCATCTTGAAAAACTTAAAAATCGCTATTTCGTGCGTGAAAGTTCACGCGTAGCAATAAAGAAGCCGTTAAAAGCTGGCAAATTCTTTCACGTGAAAACAAACAACGTTCGTGCCTCAACTCAACTCGGCTTGGTCGAAGAGACACCTGTTGTCAGCGAACGCTGTACGAAAATCTTCACGTTCGAGTACTCGCCAGGATCAACCGCAATCCGACACGAATCCGTGCAAAAACGCACGCGCGCCAAAAATTTCCCCCGGGATCACGCGCGACCGATTGGCTTGTATCCAGTTTGCGCACCGCAACACATCAGTGCGATCTGCGGATTGCGTTTGTTGGCTCAAGGTCGCAGCCGCGTGCGTCGCATATGAGAGTAATGGGTAATTCTCATTGCTTCCTCGACGAACGAAATAGGCGAAATTAAAAATGTTTTACGGCCGTCTCGGCCGACACGTCGCGCGTTGGTTGAGATTTTGGCATCGAATAAATCTGACGATACCCCTCGGAGCTCACTCCATCTCGAGAGTCACAATGCTATTGCAATGGTTATTGCAATTCTCCATACTGTTGTTAAAGATTTAAATTCTATAACATATAATTATATTGTGAAACTAATATATTGATAAAAAAAACTAAAAAGAAGATAATTTCTAATTTTAAAAAGTCAATTTTTAACTAAAAATATAAAACGAAATTTTTTTCCAACGTAGCTTTGATTTCGAGCAAATCGATTTGAAATTGGGAAACGAGTGATACCTTTGCGTTTTCTTATCTAATAATATGCATCACGCATCATCGCATTTATTTCGATATATTTTATAAAAATATGTAGGACGTAAAAGTTCTAGCAAGAAATCATATAACATCTATATCAAATATCTTTTTTTAACTGTTCCTTCCACTCTCTCCTCTAAATCGATTCGATTGTAAAAACAACGGAACTAGTAATCACTGAATTATAATAGGTGTCGGTGCCATTAGCGCTTCGATATTACTCCGTGCTTCTTTTTAATTGTTCGATGACGTTGCGTACATGTTCCAGACTTTCGGGTCTGGAAGAGACTGCTACGAGAATGAAGATGTGCATCACGTCTAACAATAAGTGGGAACTTGCACGCTGTAATCGGCGCACCGGGCCGCATTTATATCAATTAGCAGCGTGACCAGGTTTGAGGCAGGTTTCAGCGAACTTACGAGCGAGTGAGAAGAGCGTTAGTAATTATCGACGCACTTGCCATCGAAATCAAGCATTTATTTGCTGGACGTTCAATTTAGCTCGAGGACTGTTGAAGGTAAATCAGTCGACTGTAATTCACACCGCGACTTCCAATCGGAGATACCTACACCTACTTCGATACCTGATCGAAGAGGCCGCTTAATGAACTAAAGATATTGAAAAGGTCAAGGTTCAAAGAGATACGGCGGCAAAGGTGGAGTTCTGAACTACATCAATCACCTCGTATTAAACAAACAACAAAGCAATTAAGACAGCAATAATTTAACAAGTAATACGTTTTCTTATTGAGAAAATCATATCTCAACGGTCTCATTTAACGAAATGATATAATTAACGAACTATAATTCGGCAAATAATTCTTGAGATGCGTCAAGAACTTGCAACGCTATAACGTGTGACATGTATATCACGATGTCACTAGAAACATTCGCTAGACAAATTTTTTACTTTAACGTAATTAAAACAAACGATGTAGGGGAAACTACTTTTGTGTATTTTTGCATTTGCATTCTGTCCTTAAGGAATATTTTCAAGATCGTCATCGCAGTAAGATTACTAACGACGCAATTGCTAGTGTCCGACGCATTATTAACACGCGTTTCGCGATGCTACACGCGGAATCGATACAATCTCATTGGCTATAAATTTTCTACGTTCATTCTCGTATATCCGTCGTGCGGATGCAAATCGCCCACTTACACGCGAACCTAGGGCAGACACAATTGCGGAAGAGTAGTCGTTTGATAAAAACCTAGTAGTAAACTTCCGCCTAGCACAAGCGACTATTCATTCCCGTGAGAGCAATTGTTGTTTCGGGCGGAAAGGGGAACCACGTCGAAATAATCAAAGTCGTCTAAATTGGCGTCGCAATTATAGCCCAAATCTTCATTTGTTCGTGAAATGCGTTTGTAATACACTTTACTTACTAGATCATATAAGAATCGCGATCGGAGATAGTGCGTGTTCGATCTGCGTAAAACGGGAAACGTTCGATAAAACGCGCCGCTCAGTCCATATAACACAAATCGCTTAATAAATGTGATATGAAAAGCGTGTCGTGATAAATGTAAAAAATCGTTATATACTTGGACAATGATAATGCAATAATTAATAATTATTTTAAAAATGCGACTGAAATAGACACATCAATTTCGTAGACTTTAAAAATTACTTGTATAATCATATTTTTTATCTCCCATTTCTATGTTAGTACGATCCTTGCATGTTTCTAAAGTAATCATCAATTAGCCATACTCTGCTATATCATACGCGCGAATCGCTTCATAATTTATTTATAACTTTAACCTTTCGACACGGTATATAATGTGAAGTAGCATGTGATGAGAGAGAGAGAGAGAGAGAGAGAGAGAGAGAGAGAGAGAGAGAGAAAGAGAATAAAATATATAAAATGTATATACGCATATATGGATAGAGAAGATATTACACAAGTGTGTGTAAAGTCTGCACTGAGCTCTAGCAACATATTCTTCAGCAATTTTGAAGTCTATACTTTCACTCTATGAAAATTTTAACTCCAACATAATTATACGAGGTTATTTAACATTGAAAATTAAAGGATTCCAACGATTTCAGGTTCAGAGATGCAAACAGACAACGAAAGTTTGTTCCTTAGTTAATTCCAGGTTCACCCTGCTTTAACCAGGTCTCAACTTTGTTATCAGGATATCTAATAATGAAAATCCCAAAGTTATCAAAAAAATAGTGTCTGATCAAACACTTTACACCAAGTCAAAATAATCAAAAAATACACAGAACATTGATGTTTGATAAAAACCTGCCGAAGCAGCATGTACATCTTTCGGTCATTTTGTTCATTATTTTTCTTACTAACAAAAAATTCTTTATGGCATTATTTATAATGTGAAATATTTATATGCTCATAAAAACTCAAAGCTTACAATGGCATGAACGATAGAGATCTTTTATATAATTTATCATCGAACGCTATAGCATTTTCCAACGTCTTGAGACGTCAGTGTAATACGCGGAAAATCGAATTACACGGAAGCCTCCGCGAGTAGCAAGAATATACCAAAGCTAATTCGCCGCGTTTCTACTCTATAATAAAATAAAAATACAAATATACGAAACTTTGAAATAAGTTATTCCAATGGATTTTTCTAGAATTACATAGCACAAACTTATGTATAATTTCTAAAGAAGTTATTAGTGTAAAACTTATTTAGAATATTCCAAAATTGCAAAAATTCGAAGTAACCGTAAAAGTTAAAACGTTAAATAAGTTAGTCGTTTTAGACAAATTATTCGGATAAGTTAAAAACATGTCTTTATTATAATGCTAGAAGCCTTACATGCGCTCAATCGATAACAAGGATTTGAATAAACTAGACGATATAATCTGCATGCTACTGCCATAATGGAATCAGCGTAATTTAATAAAGCGTATCAAATGACATCGACTGAGAGCCAATCGACTCATCAAGAATGCAATATGTAATAACGCGTAATAAAATGATTATAAAAACAGGGAGTAATTCATGAATCGAGAGTATAATGACGAGATTAATTGTACTTCCAACATTATACATCAAATATACGCTAGAAGGGGACGCGATTTACATTTTATCTAGATTACACCATACATGCAATATTGTGTGCAACGACGGTTTATTCACGAGTGGAACAACGTACTCTGAAACGGCGTTTAATTTTTTCCACTATTTTGAAACGCTATTTAAGTATCACGCTCGGCGTAACTTAACGAGAGATTAGAAATCTGGCTTTAAACTAAACATATATACTTTTCCAGGTCGACAATTGTTGATCTGGAAACGAAATTAAATTGTATTTGCGTAATAAATAAACAAGATGTTTGTTTTCTTTTCATCAATTATTAATAATAAGTCTCTTAATGTTTGAGATTAGAGTTAATTTATTTTCAATGATTATCTTATTTTTAACGAAAATTTAGCGATATGCGACTGCGTATTACGATAATTTAGGCTGCGTTCCGATATTCACTGCCAGTACTGAAAATCTATAGTTAACATAACGTATACTATAGATTTTCAGTACTGGCAGTGAATATCGGAACACAGCCTTAATTAGGATTAGTATCAAATTAGATATAAAAGAGTATTAAAATTCTTCCCTTCGCAAAATTCGCAAAGGGAATATTTATAAAATTAATGAAAAATACGACAGTTAAAAATTAAACTTCATATTGGAAATTTTTTTTATATTAATCAACATATATCTAGATTTCTTTTAAAATTTCTTTTTTTCATGCCTTTATGTTTTATGTGAAAAATAATGTGGATATCGCATACGTCCAAAGGAGTGAAAAAAAGATCAACAAAAATTTTTGCAGTTTTTTTCCAAATAAGCTCGAGGAATTAAAATTCACCACGATATGATTAACGAGCTTCTATGTATCTTAAGGGCTGAGAACATGCATCCAGATCCTATAATCCCAAATGTATAATCTGTCCGCTCTCTCCGTCTCTATTCCATCCAAAACATGTATATTTTCATGAATATTTTCTGCCGCTTCGACAAGTATCAATCGACCGACGTTCCCTCACATACAAATGCATAACATGTCTGCAAAAGCTCAGAAAAAGACAGCGCGCGAATTTCGCATATTAAAATGAAGATAGAATAAATATTTGCCCAAGAAAACTGTCACGGCACTGACAATTTCGTGGAAAATAGGCACCAACATTTTTGTCGCTCTTCATAAAGATTAAAAATCATTTTTTTATTTAAATTTTAATTTAAATATTTTAACTAAAATATTTAATAAAATTGTTATTCTATTAAATAATACTTGTACGCTTTTACTTCTTTCTCTTCGGAGTATAAAATTGACATCTGCTACAAAATGGCACTTGCAATAAGAATATATTTCTTTATCTTTAGGAAAACAGACATAATGTAATGTTGCAATTTCTGAGAAAAAGAATTTTTCCTTTTATTTAAATATCAATGCATTGAAAGAAATATATCCAATGTGATACAAAAGTGATGACTGACACGTAAAGAATGAAGAACATCAAAGACATTGAACCGTAAAAACGAAATCATCCTTTATTCTTTAATTCTATTTTCGCTCTTATGCATCTCTCTCTCTCTCTCTCTCTCTCTCTCTCTCTCTCTCTCTCTCTCTCTCTCTCTCTCGCTTTATTGAATTCCAATATTTCGTGTCGCCTGTCCTTCGATCTCTGTGATATTTATCGGCACGATACAATATGATTGTTATAAAAGTCATAACAGCGATTCAACGATAAATTTTGTCTGAGAAATGCAGCAAACAATTTATAGAATGTCACAAAGCTCCGATAATATAATTTAAATAAAATTAATATTAATTGTTTCAATCAACTCATAATATTTTATTAAATGCTCTACTGTGATGAAAACACTTGATTTTTATACGCAATCGTTGTAATTTATTGTCGGAGATAAGCAGTGATTGCAGAGGACGCATGTCTGACTAAAGTGGGCGATATCTACTCGCGATGCCGGGCCACGTATACCACGATCGTGTCACGTGCAGATTATTCATCATTTCACTTCGGAACGCCTACTCGGATTAAGTTCCAAGACTCGCCGTCAATATCGATTAGTGATTCAATTTAATTATCCTCTAATAACATATATTCAAGAATAGCATAAAATTAGCACACGGCTATGGAAGGATTATAGCTTTTTGTCATTTTTAATGTATCACGATCGAATCGAACACATAACGCGCATAAAATTGACTGAAATAAAATTGACTTACCGATATTTGGATGTTGTAGTTTTCTACATATCCGCGCCTCACGTTCGAGTTTTTGAAAATCTGCAATGAGAGAACATATTTGATTAAATGTGTATGTTAAATATATATATATATATATATATATATATATATATTATAATAAATAAATTAGATAAATATATATATAGTATACTAATAATATATGTATATATACACTGAGAAAAGTGTTCTGATTGTACCAACAAGTCGCGTATGGTTAAGTGCATTTTGGTGAAACCAAGCAGAGTTTCTGGTTATCACAACAGGACTCGATATGTTATAACTAGAACGTTTGATTGATATAACTATAAGGATTTGATTAGTATTTTCCAGTTGGATTAACAAAACTTCTAGTTACAAAGGAACGTGCAATCAGAATTCTGGTTAACGTTACCCCCAGCGCACTCTAGCAGTTTTATTATTGTGCGAGTTCGGCGAACATTAGCAAGAAATTCTGGTATATTAACAGGAAGAAATTAATCATGCTCATCTGGTACTTCCTACAAGAATTCTGATTCGTTCATTTTCCAACAGGCATACTGGTTAAATCAATCGGAATTCCTAATAATGCAACCAGATTTTTTTTTCATATATATACATATATAGTATATACAATATATATATATGTATATATACATATATATAGTATATTAATAATTTAAATTAAAGAAATTAATGAAAGTAATTTAGATGACGTGAAATGAGTTGCTGCTTTCTCTAATTGCCGCAATCAGTTACATTTTTGTGGATAACCACACACATGAAAGCATTCATATTTGATTTTGTGTAACGTAATGTTAATTACGCGGGTTTGCCTGAAACGTTCGATCGCCGGACATCGTGACTGAATCGAATTTCGTAATGAGATTTCTCAACGAGTTTTCCAGGAGCTAATTCACTAAGAAGCACGAGAAGATTGCATTTATCGACAGTAGACTCATTTTAAGGATTATTTCCCGTTACCTTATTCTCACATACACCGTGGAATCGAGAATCGATTCCCTGTGTAATATTTGATGGCCATTTGATTAAAATAGCTCGAGACCGTATGTCCTGACAATGAATATTGCAACAACAACAAAAATATAAAATGATAAAAATATAGTTTTCCTTTGTAAATTTATATATATATCCACTTTGTAAATTTATATATATATATATATATATATATATATATAAATTTACAAAGTGCGAGATAACCAAGGAAAACTATATTTTTATCATTTTATATTTTTGTTGTTGTTTGTTAAATTTAATATTGTGATATATTCAAAGAGCTGTGTTTCAAGACCGATAGTAACGGCGCGCAGTTTATAAAAAAATCACACATTAATATCATTGGAGCACTAAGATCTGATTTTTCTATAAACTGCGCGCCGTTACTATCGGTCTTGAAACACAGCTCTTTGAATATATCACAATATTAAATTGATAATCAATTTAACACTAAAGCTACCGATAATTTATATATACCTATTTCTACCGAACCGGATTATATGTGTATTAAGAAAAAGTCGTGAAGTCAATTAAGGAAAAGCGATAACATTGAATGCAGAATTTTTATCAAAAGTTTGAAAACGGTTATTAGACCGGCGGTGGTAGTTTTAGTATTAATCAAAAGTTTAAAAACGGTCTTTTGACCGGCGGTGGGTTTAGTGTTAATGATACTGATGCTAACAAGCATCTATAAGATCCCCTCCCTCCCCATCCCAACTCGAAAAACTGTGAAGAAATTTGTTGCGAAAAATATTACCTCAGCCAGGATTTAAACCTGGACCTCCCTAACAATCCGTGCGGGTGTCGTAGCCAGTTCGACCACTGAAGCATGTGGTAATATTTATCGCAACAACTGATGATGATAGGAGAAACGTATTGAAAGGCCAACGTGTAATAAACATTAAAATTAACTAGACCGCGATATGTTTAAAACAATTCAAATTCGAGATCTACAACGCCGCACGGATTGTTAGGGAGGTCCAGGTTCAAATCCTGGCTGAGGTAATATTTTTCGCAACAAATTTCTTCGCAGTTTTTCGGGTTGGGATGGGGAGGAGAAGAATCTTATAGATGCTTGTTAGCATCAGTATCATTAAATTCATTATCAATTTAATATTGTAATTTCAAATATTTTTTTGTAAAATACATATCACTTGTGAGTTGAGTTAGGTATCGCAATTTTGTGATATCTGTCTCTTATACACATCTAGATGACCCCTAGAATACGCTCCTAAAGTATAGTGCATCATTTCAGATACACCCTATATATGTATGTATGTATGTATGTATATATATGAGCATTCTTTTTTCAAATTTACAAATTATATACTTTCATAGGTAAATATAATCGAAATGCTGATGCATGAGTTATCATAATTGTTTCTTCACCGTGGTAGCTAATCTCGAAAGGTTTAAGAAACATAAAAAAAGAATTTGAAACGTCAGAAGCGACAAATATGTATGAGTTGTATGAGCGGAAAGCGCGAAAAACATTACACACACACACACACACACACACACACACACACACACACACACACACAGACAAATTGGCAAATGAGCACTTGGAAGCTTTCCGTTTTTCGCATCCGTGGAAAAAGTAGGTTACTTGACAGAGTCGAGTTTTCCGCTCGTAATATGCTAAAGAGTTTCACCCCTGTCTCTTATACACATCTAGATGTGTATAAGAGACAGGATACACCCTATATATGTATGTATGTATGTATGTATATATATGAGCATTCTTTTTTCAAATTTACAAATTATATACTTTCATAGGTAAATATAATCGAAATGCTGATGCATGAGTTATCATAATTGTTTCTTCACCGTGGTAGCTAATCTCGAAAGGTTTAAGAAACATAAAAAAAGAATTTGAAACGTCAGAAGCGACAAATATGTATGAGTTGTATGAGCGGAAAGCGCGAAAAACATTACACACACACACACACACACACACACACACACACACACACACACAGACAAATTGGCAAATGAGCACTTGGAAGCTTTCCGTTTTTCGCATCCGTGGAAAAAGTAGGTTACTTGACAGAGTCGAGTTTTCCGCTCGTAATATGCTAAAGAGTTTCACCCGTCGTTTACGAGCCATACGGAAGATAATCATCGACGAAGGTAGGAAAAAACTTTAGCGAATCCTCGCTCGCACGCACGCACATGCTTTGGAATGTCGTCAAGATAAGTTTTTTTTTCTTTCTTGTTGATATAGCCGGAAATGATTAACACTAACGATATGACTGGAACTTGACAATTCTGCGACGCCAGTCATTTAATAAATCAATCGTAGATTGTGAGGTATACAATATACTCATACATCGTGTCTTTGTTTATTACGATTTATTAATTACACGAGAATAACGATTTTTTCCGAATATGACGCGGAATTGCTCCCAGGAAATGTAGCTGCACTACAAAATCACATTTACAACGAGATACGCAAATTGATCGACAAATTCCAGCATTTCACGGCTGAGCAGAATGACGTTGCACATAGCGTTGCATTCGATGCTGTAGGCACAAGTTATAACTCAGTTATGTGTAGATAAGTCGCGCGATGCAATATTCGCGGGGGCGGTTATCTTGTTTACTAGCATGTTATCACCGTCGAAATTTCACTTTCGTTTTATTAATCTTTCTTCCTTTCAGATTTCTCGTCACGTAGAAGTATTGTAATTTTGCAATTGTAATTTTCAGTCGTATTCAATACAGATGAAGTCAAGCTACACAAAGCATTACAATCTTTCCTTTCGCCTATTTATCTCTTCCCCAATTTCCTCAAAAGTTGTTATAACATCTTCAGATGCATATCGGACCACCGCGTCTTATGTAAAAGATCTAGTTGCATAAGATAAAAATTTACGTAACGCGACCTTTCGCGTATACCTTCCGGTAAACTATCTCACGCGTTTTATGCAGATGTATCCGACGCGCTTATCAATTATGTCGACAATTTTTATATACGACAAAATGTAAAGGATCATTCCGATTAAACGAGTGACAAGCATACAAATCCACTTCCTTTCGCGAACAGATTATTTATCACTTAATACACAGCAAGTGGCAGTCCGCTAATCGATAGAGGCGTATCTGGATAACAGGCCTTGCGATCACCTTCACCCCCACCCAATAATTAACACGATCTATATAAAAATATATACCTATAAAAAGAGATAAAAATAAGAGAGAGAGAGAGAGAGAGAGAGAGAGAGAGAGAGAGGTTGCGCGACGCGCGCAACACATACATATGCGCGTGTAAGTACATGTACGCGTGCTATTCGAGCGGATCATTTCCAGCAGGTTACGCGGTAAACGGTGTCGTTAGAATTTTTATGTATTTTCTTATTTTTATCTCGTTATAGACAGCTCTGTGCGGCCGTTCCTTAAACATGTGTGCGTATGCATTTTTCATTAGAATTATCCATGAGCAGCCAATCGATCCACATTGAAAATCTATATGCTGCAAATCAGCTAGCACACGAAAAGTTAAATATGTGAATTTTTCATATCTGTATTATAATAAAGTTAATTGATTAAAAGTTCGAAGAATACAAAGAATCATCGAATAAAACTGTATCGTTACAATTACAAATGTAATTGCTGATTATTGTTACAATTCACGTTTGCTTTAAGGAAGATGAATGTTTGAGAAAGTTAATACCTCGCGATCGAGTTACAAAACGAACGCTCGCAAAGATCGCATTTCCGCGCAATCAGTTTCGTTCTTCCGATAATCCACGCATTTCACAAAGGTGCTGTCAGAAAGACGAATATTGACGCGCGTCCTTAGGGCGTCTCGTAACAGTTCTATCGACGAAAGGGTACCCATCGTCGAAAGGTTGATCGTTTCCATCGCAAGGCCGATTCTTAGGAAGCATTCACCCGATGCACAACGCTTCCCATCCGATAGAGCACGAATGTCACGAAAGCGGCAATAATAAAAACCATCGTTGGTCGCGCTCGCTTATGCAAGTCGATGCGGAGAAAGTGCGAGTGCACCCTTGATCTATCGTGCGTGATAAGGCTATAGGGATAATGATACCTTTTTTCCTCCCGATCTCCGGACGGCAATGAAAAATCCCATTATAAACTCTGCGAGAAAAGTGTGTGTGTGTGTGTGTGTGTGTGTGTGTGTGTGTGTGTGTGTGTGTGTGTGTGTGTGTGTGTGTGTGTGTGTGTGTGTGTGTGTGAGGGGGGGGATGGCCTTTTTCATTCATTTCACAAACAAAGAATACGTGTTTCTTCCTTTACATGGTGTAAATCTTCATAACACATTGCGTCAACAAAGATTTTTTAATTTTTGGACAAATTTATAGAAAACTAATAAAATATTAAATACCAAGTAATCTTCAAAAGTTCAATAATAATATTATCGCATAGAAAATGGTGATTCAAGAATACTGCAATTTTGCTGTTATAAATACAAAAGATGATGAAAAAGAATTCGCTTAAAGCGGAATCAGTATCGTGGAAATTCCAAAGAAAAGACAAATAAAGATCGAATAGAGCAAGACAAGAAAACGCGGATACTATTATAGTGCGCGTCTGTCAGAAAACATGGCCAGCCTTCTCGTGATTCTCTTTGTAGTTCAAAGCCACGAATTAGAAATTCAAATGATCGCAATGACGACAAAATTCCAACTATATTGCTCGATTAATTATTCGTCGCGCCGAAAACGACGAAATTCCGCCGTTCGAAAAATCTCAAACAAATTTCTCCCGTATAATAACTTTCAGGTGGTAAAAAAAGATCTCGATCAATTTCTGTTTCTGAATAAAAATACTCGCGTATCGCTAGCACTTCGCAATGGAGCATCGAATTCGAATATGAATACAAACTATTGGCCCGACTTGGATTGTCTGTAACTACTCAGCTATGTACGTTAAATTCTTTCTGTACGCCTTTTTTTGTTCACATAAATTATCTCTGACACAATTTCGCCAGTTTCTATTTTCTGTAAAAACATATTTTTACATTATAAAATCAATGGCTAATCTGAGATAGCAATTTTAGGATAAGTTAAGAAATGATTATATCATATCCAGAATTAAACAAAATTAAACTGAATTAACGCTTGATATTATCAAATAAACCATAGTTCGTTATTTGCGCAGTTAATAACAATTACACAAACTATTATTGTCGCGCATTTTTAATCAGCCGCCATTTCTCTCTGTTTGGTCACGAGTACATCAATCTGCATATGCCAATTAATTCAGCACTGATTGGTTTCGTTCGTTGCGAGGACAAAGCGCTACATAAATGAATGAATAAACGATCTTCCGCGTCTCCGCGGGATGAAACCTAAATAATTTCGTAGCGTAAAGAACGATCATGTTTAACATGCACCACGAAGGGAAACGGGACGGGAAAAGTCCTATCCCTCGGCGAGCATGCGAGAGACAGAGAGTACAAGTGCACCGTGTCGTTACGTGTCTTACTCGGTCGCGCAGTCTCGGTATCGGAAATGACGGGAAATGACAGCCAAGCGCGAGTCGAATCGCGAGGAAATCGAGCAATTCCTACTCCTACTCCGTCGTAACGATTGGTTCCTGTAGCTCGCTATTTTCCTCCCTCTCCTTCCCAGGGCACGAGCTTTATTCGTTGCGCGAAGCGCATACGCCATATTGCGGAGACCGCGCCGCACCGCGCCGCGGCCTCCGTTAGGTCAAGAGGTCACTGGAGCAAGGTCGTAGTCTGAGCTGAATTGCACGAGCGAACGATTCTTGTCCTCCGAGAGGACGAGAGAACAAGAGGCGAGGGAGAAAGAAGGTGGAGAAAGAGGGGACACGGGGGGAATAAAGCAGAGAAAGACGCAGGTGAGAAGAAGAGCGGAAGGACAAAAGGAATAGAGGGAGGATTCCTCTTTTACCCTGACACCTTTTTACCTTTTACCCCCGCTACGCCTCGGCGCGGCGAAGCGATGCCAAAGATAGATTTATCTCGCCGCATCGTGCCCGCAGAAAATGGCTATAAATTGAACGAGGAGTGAAGGAAGCGAAGGACGGAAACGAGAGTGCCGGCTTTGCGGGAGGAAATTATGCAATTCCAAGTGCTCGCGAGTCGTTCGGCGCGGCGAAGATGAGACGCGACCTTCCTTTGCGAGATATTCTCTCTTTTAATGCATACTTACACACGGAATTGAATCTTGATCAAACGAAGTGGCGGTCTGGCCCAGAGGAGTCCATCGAGAGCGATATATCGTTACTATTCTGCACGCATCAAGAAAGTCTCGCTTTCATCGTGAATTCGTGAAAGCGTCAAGTATATGCAGGATGGAAATATAACCAGGATTCTATTTCCGCATGAGCGTTTTACAAGTAAATGCAAATAAAAATAAAAGATTGAAAAGTGTATGAAATATATATATATATATATATATATATATCAAACTTATTATATAAAATTTCCCAGCAACATTGATAAACATCGTATATCACGTCTTAGAAAACTAATATAAATTTCCCATAATAGCAAAATTTTACATCTACATATCATTTCAAATTAATCTAATTCGTCTCTATTAAATAAAAACATTAAAAATGTAAAAATATTTTATAAAATAATAAAGAGATAAAATATGGAGGATGCTGAAAGTCACAGCAAGATTCGTGTACCTAAATAATTCAAAAAGTTGAATCGCCATTGATGTCTTTACTCGTTTTTTCCCATCTTTTATCTTTATTTCCAAGAGAATTCTTGCTTGCCCTGCTATTCTGAATCGCGACACGCGGCTCTCAAAGATACCTAGATTGACATCCAAGTTCTAAAGATACAATAGTATTTCGTTTGATTATGAATTATAAGACACTGCAAATAATCTCGCGCTCAAAAACGAATAGCATTCTCATACTATTCTTCTACAAAAACGTTCTTCCTATCCTTTCTCAAAAATTGATACGAACAAAAAAGTTGTACTATATATTGTACATCTGAAGACACATGTAAGTAGCACGTAACTGGTAATATGAATCCCTGTTTTATTAAAATAATAACGATTAACATTTAAGCTGCGCTAAATTATTTTATACTGCATAAAAATAATATATAAAATTGTATTAAAATGCCGAGGGGAAATTCTCGAAATAATATGACAATTTTCGTGACAAACTTTTTTGATAGTAATCAACTTTTTCAAGGTGCAACAACGAAATTTGATTTCAATGAAATTTCTATAAGATTTCTATTTAATATAATAAAAACTGGGCAGTTTTTTCATTTTTTCGCGAGAAACGCCATTGCTTATGGTATAACACGATTATTTGGTCGATATATCATTGTTATTCAACTGTTTCGCTGTCTGTGAATATTACATTATGTTCCCGACGAAATTTCTTTCGCGATGGTTAACCGCAACGCATTTACGTGCATGTGAAATAGCGACCGCATTTGCGTTGCCTCGAATTAGAATGGTGTGTTAGATATCGTTCGCATCGTTGCGCCGCGGTCGAATGGTTCAATCGAGTAATCAAAACAATACTACGTTAATCATACGAGCCGAATTATTAAGCGTAATTATTTCGGACGGTCGTGTTCTCATTTTATAAATCATGCCTTTGCAAATTTATGCGTTAAGTTCGGGTTTTGTGATGAAATAGTAGATTATAACTTTACAGACATCATATCAAACAATTAATAAAACAATTTTAGAAAAAGTATCTTGTGGAAAAGAGAACGCAAAATGAAGGAAAAACTTATATCGGCATATCGCTAATTCGCCAGTTTCGCATGCAAAGTCGCGTCTGAAGGGATAAGGGGAAGAATTTAATTCGCCCCGTTCGATTATATCGCGCCATTCAACGTCGTAATGTCCCTTCCACTGCCTTCTTAATGACATGTAGCGCGAGGATGCGATTGAATTTCAAAAGAGGCCGATATATATTTTCCGGACCAACGATCTCGCTATACGGTAGACTAGCAACTGCGCTGCTCCCGCCAAGAATGCGCTGGCAAGTTGACAACGGCGCGTCTCGTGTCTGTTGTTTTTAGATATGTCGCACAAATTCTTACCGCGAATTCATGATCGATCGCGAGAACTCGCGAAAAACGCGTAAACGACCACTCGATCCAATCGATGGCGCAAGTTTTTGGCTTCTTTACTTGTCTATATGCTATATACATATATTATATATTTCAACGGAATCGTACTTACAAACGAAAAGATAGAGTAAAAAGAGAAATTTTTCGCGTTTTTATTCCTGTTTCAGAATATTATAGTAATTGTACCAAAAATAATAAAAAATTAAGACAAAATAAAATACACGTTGAAATTTTTTACAGTGTTAATTTGCGTAGAAAAACAAATTACCAGTAACAACAAATTGCAATATTTTGATATTGACGTATGTGAAAGAGATATGTAGTAAATAATAAAGATAACAGTTCTACATGTATATTGCTATGTGCTACACATTTTCTGCGATCGAGCAATCGCGCGAGAGAAACGATCGCATAAAAGCATGAAAGCGGCTCTTTTGCAATGGAAATTTACGGCAACGATTTAGGCGCTGTTGCCTCAGAAACGTTTCAAACGTTTCTGAAAAGAACACTCGAAAAGAAGAGCCTTCCTCCTCCGTGTCTTCAACCTATCTCCACTATATATTTATATCATGTTAAAGAAAGCGGGAGACAGCCTTTATCCCCCCTCCCCTCCTCCACCTGTCGTTCCAAACGAGTCTCTCTCTCCACCTCCCCCCCCCTCTCTCTCTCTCTCTCTCTCTCTCTCTCTCTCTCTCTCAAAAAATATTTTAGGCTCGAACCTGAAATGTACCTGAAATGTGAGCGCGGTGAAAGTCCTTCTTATTTAAAAGCTTAATTTTATCTACAGTATAATGCCTATAAGTAGTGCGTTTTTGCAATTACGATATTTTAATAACAAGTATCTTATGTAATTACAAATTGTCTACGTACGTACGTAACAATAATTCCGTACTCCTCCCACATGTTAACGTCGCAAATTTCAAGAAGCGTTAAATAATTTGGAAATCAGCTTGTGCTATCCTTATTGAGCCACGATACGCGTAATTAAAACCAATGCAAATATTCGATGTCGCATAAAATTTGATTAACTATGCTTATACTTGACTGTCACTTACCTCTATTCGACAGTTTTTTGGTGTTTATGATTTTTGCAGCAAATTCATGACCAGTGCTCTTTTGCACACATCGTCGAACCACGGAAAAGGCACCTCTGAAACAATCACGAGAACGAACATACGTTATTATATTACATTGCTATGTAATTGTTGTTCGGATGAAGATGATACGACGCAATATATATGGATGTGCCTGGCGGCGCACACAATGCAGATATTAAAGCGTAATGTCATAAATAACAAACGAGTTACGAGTCCTCCCTAATTTATTGCATCGAAATTGTCACGAGCTGTAGAATATCCGAAAATAGAATATCCGAGTGCTCAGAAGTTTGGATGCAATTATGAGTTGTATTAGCTGAATATGCTAATATAACTGCGAAATATCTAAGCTACATACTTTGATAAAACATACTTTGATAATTATCTGAGAGAATGACAACAAATATTAATTTTTGAAACTCCTTGCAAAAAAAGATATTCTAAATTGCTTATAGAAATGTGCCTGATTCTTTTTACAACAGAACTAATTCGGAATTCATAACGCAAACATTATGAAAATTTAATACGTTAAGCACCAATCCGTATTACAGTTTGTTGAATTGGATAATTATTATCAGCTATTATCAATAGAGTAATTATGTTTGTATAACAAATATTTAATATTCAATAGCATTATTGCGTGAAACATTTAAAAATGAATGATATCGCTGAGTTATATATACTGATACAACCAACTCTTGTCATCAAAATTAGATTATGACTTGTAGTAACGTTTCACATTGAAATCACGTATCGGATGTGAGTATCATAAGAGATCTTTAATCACGCATTAATCACGCATCTTTGATCAACACCATCAAACATTTGTTTAATATCGCGGTCTTATTCTTAATTAATTTGTTTAGATATTTTTGCTCGCAACTTCTATTAGGCAGAAAACAGCTGGGTCCAATATTTTTCAATTTAATTTTATGCGCGATACTTTTTTTTACAAATTTGTGCAATACGAAAATTAAGATTAAAATTACATTTTCATATCGAGAAGCAAAAGGCCGATGTGTAACAATTTTTTCAAAAGAACAGAACATTGAAATTTTTTGAACTCAAATTCAAGTACGCTGTTAGATTTAATATGGTTATAGGTTCTATAATTTTCAAGGAATCCAAATAATGACGTCACAACCTGGTCAAATCAATTCTACGATTCGTTTTACACCTCCGCGTTTCTAAAAATAAAACGATCGCGATTACATGCCAGTGACGTCAAAAGTATTCGTTAAGCGATTCTTAAAGTAAAAAGAGTGGACTCCGTAACGAGATAGCGATTACACTCGCAGTCCGAGACTGGCGAGTAAGGTCCACTCTCAGAATTCATAGTCGCATATATCCGGCGTCTCTAGCTACCCGGGAACTAAACTTTCTCAATTATCCCACACCCTCGCGACGCACTTCGCGCCGTTACTCCTTCTATATATGGAAAACCGCGCTGGGGAAACTTCGGCCTGCTAAAGTTTCTCCGAGCGTTCTGTAGTGTCGTCGATCAAGGTGGCAGATTAGCGACTACAGATTGTCCATTGAGCGAATATTCGTCGAGATACCTAAATTGTCGTTTCTTTGCAAATGAAGACTTCCGTTTACCAATCCAAAATTGATGCAAAAATCTGCCGTTATTATCCGCGGGCGGTCGCCCACGCGTTTTGTTGTCGTGAAAAAGAGATTTCCAGTTTATTCGAGATGGAAAATGCTCGAAGAATGTCTTCTATTAGGCTTGAATATTTAATGAAAAATATATAAAATATTATAAATCAATTGCTTAATTAATTTTTTATTATTTAATTAAGCAATGTAATATGTAACTACTTCACAAAAGGACCACGACAGTGTATACGAAAACTTTACTGTATTAATTATACATATATGTAGCGTTACGTGTAACATGTATTTAATATATCGGAAATGATATATTTTATTTTACAATATATGTGTAATGTGTATATATATATTTATATATACATTGTAAAAAATATATATATATATAGCCCGTCTGTAATTGGCTTGAGATCGAAGCGGTAAGAATAAAATAAACCTACGACTGACAGACAGCTCGACCGCGGTCCATCATGGAGAGGTAAAGTGCAGCGACTAGCAATATCATCGCGAAACTCCATGTGTCGTCACGGATAATTGACAGTTAAATTTATTGCCGCCTCGCATATTTCTTATGTGTAAATCGCAATCACTAAGCATTTGGAATATGGGTCGAATAAACAAACTTCAGTTTTCTGTGCGCAATAAATGAGCAAGCCTTTAAATTATGTTAGTTTCAAGGAGACACGAACAAAAGTAATTCATATCATAAGAGGTTGCAAGAATTTCTTATGACATTATTGTCATTCCTAGTAAATTCTTATCATACCGCGCTATTGTCTTGCTAAATCTTCATATGGGAGTTTTAATCTTTCAAATACAACAAGAACACAACGCAAAATAGTTATGACCGATTATAGTCAGCCTCTTCGTAATACGCGTCAATAATGCGTCAATAAAATTATATAAATGTGAATCGTTTTGAAAAGTTATCGCATAAATTAATAAGTAAATGTCATTAACTTCAATGCAACATTATTAAATAGATAATATGGTTAAAACATAATATGCATATATTCATTATATACGAGAACACAAATATTTTTCGCGAATAAGGATAATATTTGAAATAAAAAATTTCACGTAGATCTCTTTCCGTAGCGAAAGTATTAACCTTGCTGCGGGGTATGAAAACTCCCGAGGCCGATACTGATCCTGCTAGCGTCGGCGCCGTGTTGCAGCCAGCGATGCGACGCGACGCGACGCGACGCGACGCTCTGCGTCGCGACGCACGCTACGACGATCACGCCGCTCGGTCTGTCCGGAGGAAAAAGGGCGAGGCGGGTGCTTGGCTCGTTTCCATGACGACCAATCATTACCGGAGATTGTGCCACCAGCTACTGCGTGCACCAACCCCCGCTACGCCAACCCCCTGCCGCTTTTCCAACCCCTCGTCGTAGAGCGGGGTAGCTTTTCCGCTCACGTGCTCTTTACGAGATTATACCGCCGAAGCACGACGATTATTTAACGTCACGCTCCTGTTCTCGCGCTGCACGCTCATCCCCTTCACGTGTATGTCGGTCACGATCAGATACATTTGAATATTACAGAGTACCGAGGCTTCCATTAGTCAAGCATCGAATATTGCGAGTATCAATCAAACGGCACGTAACAAGACAACTTTAACAAACATATATCTTGAATATTTTTATATTAATGAACGTTAATTTATTTTCTGCCATAAAAGTATCGATATCAATTGTAATAGTAAGAAAATTCCCCCCCCCCACACACACACACACACACACACACACACACACACACACACACACACACACACATCATGTACACGATAAATTATACCGATATATAAATTAGAGATGTGCGAATCAAGATTTTTTAACTCGAATCGAATCGAATCGAATTTGCAAAAAAAATCTCGAATCCGAATCGAATCGAATTGACAAAAATATGGCCGAATCGAATCGAATCGAATCACCCACATTTCGAATTCGAATCGAATCAAAACGTAGGAATCCTGTATGCAAGCCAGGAATGTGACGTAGGCATTCGAAACATCTCAAGAGGTGAATAAAAATTAACGAAGTCTCGTAACGACCAACCTTCTGGCCGCCCCGCAAAGGCGCTGAACGCACGATAGGATTCAACGGGTTTCAAATCTTTTTACGCACTTCTCCGATTCGAATTCGAATCGCAGTGATTCGATATTGTCGAATCTTTCGAATTCGAACTACGTCGATTCGGATTCGAATCGAATCGAATATCGTCAGATTCGATTCGATTCGATTCGAATTCGAATAATTCGCACATCTCTAATATAAATGGCTATTAGAAAAGAATGCAGAATATTCGAAAATATCTTTGTTATGTATTTTAATCAAGAATTTTTAGCAGAATCGTCGATGAAATTGGAATTAATTTTGCATCAAGGAAAATTTTGCGAAAAGTCATTAACTGTTGCAGCTTGTTAATATTCAATGCGTAAACCTTATTTTATTGCGCTTGGCGAGTGATCGCCTTGGCGGAGAAATCCGGGCGTGGTATAGTTTACTAAAATGAGCAACTATGACGCGGTTCTCTCTAGCAGTAACGCGTGACACTAATGGTGCATAATTGACAAAAGTTCACGATAAACGCAATACACAGTATCGCATCGTGTCACATCGTGTTACAAGATGCAAAGCAGCGATCGTACGTTCTGCCCGGTTTTGCGAGCAAAAGTGACAATGGGACAATGAGATGCCGGATAAAGAAATTCTCAGATGCAAACAGATGCAGCAAAAAGTGTGAGAGTATCGAATGCAACGTGATATGAAATTGCGTCACACGGTTTCTCTCCTATGATGCAACGCGATGCAATTTTCATTTCACGTTTAGCTACTCAGGAGAGAGACTCAGGAAACGGAAATTAAACTACGAAGGATGAATTCATTATTCTGTGAGCAACAGTCAGATCGAAGACCTATTTAACTTCATTCGATTCATATCGAATGATACCGCCGACGTAATTCTCTAAAACTGTCTATTCCATTCGCGAAATAATTTAAGACTGCCTTAATAACTTAAGGAAAATATATCTTGTAATAATCGCATCTACGGCTCCACTTAAATATAACTGTTACGATAATGTAATTCGTGTTAAGAAAGATCCCGTAAACAATTCCGTATATATATATATATAAACACTGTTTTATATAACAAAATTAATTTATAATAGCGCTATCCTTCAAACCGAGTGTGCGAACCGAATATTATTCCACGCTAAAAATAGCAATGAAAGTGCTCCTTCTTTTCCAGAAGCAAGTCGAGATTTAAATTTCTAAAGTCATACAACGAATATGCTACAACGGTCTTTGCATCTTCGTGGATTAACATATAAAGCTTTTCCTATAAAGATAGCGAGCGACGAAGGAAGCGAGAGCAAACGTGAGGTAAGAATAAGAAATGAACTATGTGAAACGAGATACAAGATATACGCATCGTTTATTTTTAAGCCATTAACCCTTTCAGTACCACAAGACTTTCTTTATTAAAAGAAAGATCTGAATTTTTCATGAACTTCACGTTGTAAGTGCACGGTACTTTGTCAAGAAATGAAGATTTTTAAAAATCGAAAACAAAAAATAATCGAATTTTTTAATCAAAAACATTCTCAAACTAAAATTAATTTTGCGAAACAAGATATATTTCGCAATAAAAATAAAAATAAATTTTTATGATGGCACATTTAACACATTTAACTAGCTCTCGTATTTTCATTTCAAGATTAAGAGTACGTTCTCGTATTTTGTTGCAGACCTTTTTCCTTTGCGTAATATTGCGCCGCAAAGAATAGCGTAAGGTAAACAGAAAGAAATGTCGATGGAGGAAGGACACGTGAGATTAACAGCAAGATAAAAAAAGGGAGCCGTGCAAGAGTGGAGTAGAAGATGGAGATGTTGCGGAAAAAAAACCGTGAGAGAAGTGAGGGGTGCAAGAATAATGCAAGGGGACGAAAGACATCGACCTTGAAACGAGTCAGCTCGCTCGCCGACGTGGAACTAGGGCGATCGAGGATGAATCTTCAAAGAGAGGTGTCCAGCAACGACGACGGCAACGGCGACGGAGATGCGCTTTAAATACCCGCTCGCTCTTGCCGACACACGGCTCGCTTGCTCGCTACGCGAGCTTGTGGCGTCCCTAAGGGCGCTTTTCGTCCTTACTCGACTACCACATGCTGTTTCGTCGCGCTCAATTTATCACCTTCCTCGATGTCGCCCCTCGTCGTTTTTCCATTGTAAGTTTCCACTATTCTACAGCGGTTTAACTAAAGTTTAGGGGACCTACTGACAGAAGAAGTTACGAAGAGCTTTACATCTCTCTTTTATTTTGGGCAATCCCAATTCTGATTATTTCATCGCTATTCATCTTTTTAATGGAATTTTCAATTGATTACATCGTAAGATTTAATCTTGGAACTGACTAAATAGAGATGTAAATTTAATTTAGTCGGGAAAAATGATACAGAAAAAGTGTGACAAAATGATATAATAATCAATTTGCTATATTTACATTAGACACCTTAGACTATAGAATTGTAAATAAGCAAATTGATCTTTCACGATGAAACGAACATAAAAATGCTCTTTTCTGCTCGATCCTCAGTAATCACGGCTCCTATTGGCAATTAATCGTTATTATCAAACTTTCGCCGATTGGATTTCGCGGCAAAGCCTCCAATCGAGTGGTGCTAAAGCCGTCAAAAATAGCCTCCCGTTATCCAAGTTAGTTTTCGATCTAGAGGAAACTCGAATTCATGGGCGAACTAATCGAGGACGCACTATCGAGAGAGAGAGAGAGAGAGAGAGAGAGAGAGAGAGAGAGAGAATGAAAAAAAGAGGATGAAGGAAACTTTAACCGAAACTGTGTGTCTTACAATGAATACAATGAATACGCGTTTACGCGCGCAAGTCCTGCGAAATCCTACGACACTCGCCGTGCTGGATTTCTCTATAGCATAGTACCGCGCATCACGTGGTAGGTCGTAAAGCGTGGTGCTCCTGCACTTTGCATAGCGAATACTATCCGTCCTACTTCTGTCGTTGTACCGCCACTATGCGACCGATCGCGAACATGGCTACGTGTGTATGCATGTTTGTTTGTGTGTATGCATATCCGTATATATACATGTGCATGTTGCCGTAGCAAACACAGGACTGCCTGCTACGACTCCTATCACCGCGAAAGCTATTATTAACCCTTAAAACCGAGTAGCCGACTTTCATATTATCCCTGTCGAAATTGCCGCAAGGATACGACCTTCGTTAAAGCTCCAATCGAATCATTGCGGACTATTGCATGGAACACGAGAAAACTCGTAAACTTGAAAAAAAATTTAAAACAAATATAAAATGTTTCAAACAACACATAACTATTGTTTTAAATGATGCAACAATTATTGGAAAGAAAATTGAATTTCTTAAAAAATATTTTTTTTCAGGCAGACTTACACGCACAAAAATCAATAGTCATATTATAGATTTCATAAAGATTAAAGCTCATCTCATAAAATGTTTTTAAAAAAAGATTTTATATAAAAGATATAAACCGTCGTTGATTTATCTTCCTAATTCTACACGAGAGTTATTTGGTTATTGTGTTACGCGGATATACATACCATAAAATTGCATACATACATCCGGTTATTGAAATATTTTAGTTTTGAGACAGATAATAGTACTATAACAGCAATTAATGGAAAAAAGCTATCTCACACTATGTTCATTATTTTTCTAAATAAATAGTATCCGCATTCTCATAATAGTAGATAAAAAAGAACATAGTAATTATGACTCAAAATTAAGAAAATTCAACTTGACAAACTTGCTTGTATTCCGCGAGCTGGAAAATTTGATATTTAATTAGTGCATAAAGTACGTGAATATGCAAGCAATGACGTCACGTTTTTACCTCTACATTCTCTCTTACAAGACAAACTCAATTAACATAATAATTAAATTGCGTTAAAAATATTGCTTGCCGTATTTGTACACTTGACAGAGAAATTATATATATATATATGTATATATATAATTTCTAGTAAAAGAAATATCAACGTTAAATAAAACCTCGATGTATAAAATAGCCTATGTAATTGTCAGAAAAAAAATCTCAATTAAAGCTAATATTTTAAAAGTAATACCGTTTATTAAAAAAAAACTCTCTTTTCATTCATTTCGTACTTGATAAAAGTTCTCCTAAACGGTACCAACGTTTTTCCTACAGCGTTAATTGCGTTATGGCGCATAAAGGCTTCTTCAAGAAAGAGCAATTCTTAGAGAATGCAACAATTACTGCTTCTCTTTTAACTGGCGTTCTCGCATATCCATAAAAGCTTTGGTCTTCGTCTCTAAAGTCGAGTGTGCAAATCGCGTCTGGAATAAATTTAAATGATAGAAGACCCATAAAATACTAATGTGAATAACTGGCGAGTGGAATACGTCGATAATAATGATTACGATCGGTCGTTCCTTCATTTTCGCGAGGCCGAGAGAGTAATCCGCTCATATAAGAATCGAAAGCCGGATTGTGACGGCAGGTCGGCACACGACGAGTAATAGTCGATAAGATAATTTCCCTAGGGGTAGCTCTCGCTCCGCTCTTTTCCCAAGTCATTACTTTATTACGGCCATAACTGTTTAGATAAAAAGCATGAAATTCTACGAATAACGACTGCCCGACCGTAAGTATTATTTTGTTAAGAAATTAAAGCGGATCACAAGATGGATGATAAAGGGCATGGAAGTTCGTGAGGTTTTACGCCGAGTCCGAGATGCGTTATTTTCCTGATAAGGTTAATAGTAGAATAGACGGGAGGTTGTATTTAGATTAAACAACAACGCACTCAAAATAATTGCACCTGAACCGCGTTAACGTGTCTCAATACTTGCCTCGGAATGCTCATCATGGTACTTTACGAATTTCTGTATTCTAATAACGAAGTTTAATCATATCGTAAGATAAAGCTCACGGGACCCAACGATATTAAAGATTGGAAATTTTACCATTGTGGAGAATACTTATACACTTTTAAAAACGTCATAAAACTCATTGGAATACATATATCATGTTCGAAAAGAATAAGAAAGAGAAAGAAAATGTAAATAATTTCTTTCGCATTGAAAAACATTTTGTAATTCAGACATTCAGCATTTCTGTTTCTTCAACATCGTTTATCATAATTATTGCCATTTATTATTTACCGAAGGTTTCTCGCAAGAGCCAAGTATTACGTCCGCTATGCAATTTTCAGAAAAACGATTTGGTGAACTCTTTGTTTGCCGAGAACCACCGTATATGCGCTATGCGAGGCAGACATGCGCGCGATAAAAAATCGCAACGATGCAACGAGCGCCGGGCGCCGGACGCAACGCGATAAAATATGCTTTTAGGATACGGCGGCAATGTCGGCTGGAAATTGTAATTTACACTCGAGAAATCGCGTGGCGAACAAAACCTCGGCGGTAAAATTTCACACTGCCGCTGAAATGCCGTGCATTTTCTATCTTCGAAACGATGTGTTGCAAAAGTATGTAACGCATGTGCGAGGGCAATTTTACTGCAGATAACGCAATCTGCATTTGAGACAAAATTTTGAGAATCTATTACATTTTGAAGAGAATTAATATCGCGGTTATAGTTAAAATTAATTTCTAGTTTAAGAACCCAACGGAAAAATTATAAAAATTCAATTTACGCTAAAGAAAAAAGTGCTTTATAATTTTTGTTTGAATAAGTTTTTTTAACAATCATTTTAAGATTTTTAATTTAATGTCTACCTTGCGTACTTTACTTTATCTTTTCTCTTGCAATGTAGTGTGTAAATATTTCTTTTCCTGAAATTGCGCATAGAATTGTTCATTAAGAACCGGCTTTATGTGAAAATAATTTTACTCCAAGTGTGTAACTCTCTGTTTTCGCACCGGCCGGCGCGCGGCGCGTACAACAATAGAGAATGGCGACTGCTAGCGATAGTCTTGTGTGTGGAGTCCCGCGGTATTCAGCCACGTCTCGTCTTCGTCGTCGGAGGCGGTGACGGCGATGAAAAAAAAAGCAAAACTGCGGCGAAAAAATGAAGCTTGCGGCCTCTGTATGATTCTCAGTGACCAGACACACCTAGGAATGCATATCGGCAAGAAAACTCGCTACTTGTCTCGGCCTAAACCTAACACGTTTGCGCATATTGTACATTACTTCTTCCTCTTGATAATAATCATCGATGGTTCACGCGGCGTGAATGGAAAGTCACGTGAAATTGGCGCGGCACTCAACGTGTTAACGAAACTTGTAGATTTGTAGAATAATTTTGTGGTATATGTTCCCATTGTTCTCTTATACTCAAATTTTAGGTATAAAAATATCAATCCAATGCACTTACTTTATTAACGGAAGAAGATAAGCGATACTCTTTCGTAGAAAAATGATTTAGCTCCTCATTTAGCTCGTGTAATAAAAATGTTCGGAGAATAAAACACTTCGGAAATTACTCACTTTTTAATATGTCTGCTTTAAGCATCAAAATATGTGGATTTAATCTTGACTATGAGGTACCAATACCCTATAATAAATTTAAGCATCCCCAGGCGCACCTCGACATAACTATCTCTGCTCGATGATCCGTCCGATTCCCGGCCGCTCGGAAAGTTTCACGGGCTATCTTTGACATTCGACACGATGGATTCCGGGGATAACCGACAGCCGTTGAAATGACATCCCGTCAATCCAATAGAGGCGTCGGCGTCGTCGCAGAATTCACGGACGAACGAAAGTATATTTTATTAAATCGGTAGGGACTCGGAACTTATCCAATTCCGAATTGTTTCCGATTTTATCTTATTAACATAATATTACGTGTGGTCAAGTTAGATAATTAAAATGGTTGGATAAATGAGACTATTAAAATAATGCAAACGAGATAATTCTTTTTGTGTTATCTTAGTAGTCTTTTTATAATTTCTGAATTACTATTACGTGAATACCTACTCATGTCTCTGATCACTATCTTAATTGTGTGGAGAGAAAGAGAGAGAGGATCATTATTAGAGAGAGGATTATTCTTTCAAACGTCATTACGTCCTCTGTACGTATTACATTATTGTTTGAAAAAATGCAATAATAGTGCATTAAAAAGTTAACGCTACATAATTTTCAGGGTCCACATTTTTAATTCGGACAAAGTGAATGATTATTACATACGTCTGGAAATATCTATTTCGTTTCAGCAGAAAAGGCCGACACGCACAGCCATCGCGTGCTCAGCTCTACTTGCTCACTATTCTCAGCCTACCGATATGTAAAACATCGAGGGGAGAATGCCCATGCCGGAAACACCCTGTAGCGAGAACAAAGTATCGATACTTGGACACTATCCGAGTATCGTCGAGCGTCCCTTCCGGAATGAGAGAAAGGTAAAGAAAAGAGGCAACGCAGAGATGGAAAATATAAGAAAGTCGGGTAGAAGCTTTGGGGCTGGTGGGAGCTGAGTGTCGACGAGGGGGTTGGTTGGCCGGTTTAGCCGACGACGGGCGGGGATGGCTTTAACCGGTCGATACTTCGCGTTCCACGGCGGGGTGCAAGTGAATGCGGTACAGCAGTGGCACAGCCCTGATCCACACGCACACACACACACACACACACACACACATACACACATGATCGAGTCGCCGACTGGCTGGACATGGATCCTTTGCATATAACTTAGAATCGAAGATTCTTCTTCAATCGCTTCTACATATAAAATCTACTCGCGTAGCACAATTGCGAAATAATAACTGAGAGGAGGTGATATCAATTCTGGCTGGCATAGCAAACGATGATGCCGACGCCCTCCGCGGAAGAATACACAGGGTGCCCGGGTTCAACGTTCTCTCTATTCCGTTTAGACCGAGCTCTCGGCAAAGATGAAGTCGATAGTTTCTCGAGAAAATCTATAAAGACTAATTTCACGGTAGACTTCATTATCAAGATGTTAATATAGAATGCTGATAAGTAACCTAACAACATTTCCCGATAAATTTTCATGTATAACCAATGCGGCGTTAAATTTATTTAGACAGACTGCTGTACTCTTTCTATAATACTTTAAGTAAGTCTACAAGTTTGCATAATTTTTTTAAGAAACAAAAATAGGTGATGTATATTATTTTTAATGTTATACCTATATATATATATGTAGGTATACGTCGATTTTTATTAGCAACAATTTATTGCCATTTTACTTTTCTCTCTAGCGAGTCTTTCTTGTGTCTTTCTTAGGAATGTTTAAAAAATATTCATTATGATAAACATATTATATTGTGTAAAAGCATATAGTCTTGCATTATTAGATTGAATTTCTCTATCGAATCAGCATGAACTGCATCAACAGATCAATATAATTTGTGCTATATCAAACTATACTAATTGCAAATAATAATACTTAAATAACTGAGTGTTACGATATGTTCATAAAGTAGTACGCTATGTTTTAATATAAGCGATAATCCAAAATATGATATACTTCGGTGCGCAATACACAATAAACTCGTTAAAGCACTTTATTATAATCGTGCAAAGTTTTTGTAGGAAGAAAATCGTTTTTGATATAGTAATTATACGTTTGAGCAAATTCTCGGTAGTAGCACGAAACAAGAGCACATAAAAGAGTTACAGGATACAATTAAAATGTTATTTATCAATAATAAAACGAATTGACGAGTAAAAAACAATCTATGAATCTATATTGATCCTTCTACAAACAAGTAAACAACCAATTTTCCAACTAACTGACGGTATCTCTTTTTAAAAAGTCATTACATCAAAATAGTGCATACACATAACATATCCGATTTCACGATTACTAATTTATATTTTTTGACGCTGCGTAGAAGTGCGCATTATGCACGAGGTCTCGAGAAGAGACACGCTACAAGTTCTTCCGGTAATTCTGCTATTCTCGAGAAGTTTGGTATTTCTAGCGGAATGGCTTCGCATGCACGCGCGACGCTTAATATCTCATGACGCAATACATGTATCGGTATATATTCAAAAAGGCGTTAACGTGTTTGGCAAAATTCCTCTGCGACGATAGAAATGAGATCTTCGCGTAATAGATTATACGCTCTAGTATACGTTCTAGATTATGTAATAGATTATCCTCTTTAAATCGGAATATGATCAGCCTGTGAAAGTTCCATACGTGATTTCGCGAAAATGCGAGGAAGCAGCTCAAGGAAAAAAACAAATCGGTCAAATTCACTGCGCTCGTGTTTGAACGATACGTACGAAACGTAGGAAGAAGACAGACCGAGGTAGTTCGAAAGAAGTCGGACGCAAAAAAAAGGTTAATAAAAATGAAGACACAGATCGGAGAAATGAAATTTTCGCGCTGTATCTGTTCCATCGTTTCTTTTTATCTCCTCGCGCCATTCTTCTTCTCTTTGTACCCTTTCCGAGTCTTTTTTTCATCCTTCGTGCAACCTCTAACTGACGTAATTTAATACATTGCGGTAATTAATCGCGTGTATCGTTGTCCTAGGTTACAAATAGATCGCGAGTATCGCCGCGAAAACATAAAGGAAAATTCCATGATCGACTGCCAACTGCAAGTGTAACTCAAGTTTCTCGGCTTTAAGCTTGCATAATTAAATCAATTTATCATTACAGAAAAAACAAGTTCTTTGATAAATTATCATTTCTCGAATCGTACTTCAGGAAGATAATTAAGACGCACATCTAAGCATAACATTTATCATTAAATGCATAATTTCGCAGTCTACGTCGTCAAATATCATCTGTACATTATTAATCTCGCGATCATATTATAGCGAAAAAACAAATTTAGAAAAGAGAACTTCGCACTATTACTGGACAGTTTGTTACTACTTGTATAGTATAACAGCTTTGTATAAAAACAAGAAAAAAAATACGAATGGATCATAGACAAAACCGGTTACGTTTTTGTGAGACAACGATATACGAGTCAACACAGTCGTACAATTTAATGCCATATAACGCCACAGTATAACCAGTAGGGGCACTCAGCCAGATTTTCTGCCTCGCGCCGATCCGTACTGCACATCGCCATTATTTTGTCCGCCACCAATCAGAGGATTTTTGTATGCAGACTGCAGGGCAGTACCACAGTATAACGTAGTATAAAGTCGGTGAGACATCACAGACGCAGTGATTTTCATACATTTGAGATATGCCTATAGGCCATTCCCAATAAGAGTGAAAAGTGTAACATTACAGTTCAATGTATGTTCTTATACGCCTCTTCGTGCCTCTTCTAAGTACCCTAAAGACCGGGGTCCTTTAACCGTTGATACGCCGTTGTGGCGATCAAAATAATGGCGGAAAATCGAGGACAAAAAGATCAAAGGTGCCGATAGAGAGTGCCCCTACTGGTTATACTGTGATAACGCTGTACAACGGATAAAGATTGTCAAGACGTGAATTGAATTCTAAAAAAGATTTATCGCTCTCGATATCTCGCGACATATTCCTTTTTCATTGCGATTGAATGCTTGCCCGTTGTCAATCATTGTGTTCGAGAGTTCACAAAGAGCACAGTTGGACCAAGAAAACCTATGAATGCCTGACTGTACAATATTTTATGGATTAATCTATAGAATTGAAATCCTTGTGTACATAATAACTTTTCTGAAAAAGATTTTTCCTTTAATTTTAATGGACTAACACAAAAACTGTTTAATAAATATATCATTTAATTTAAATGATGAATGACATTACATTTATATTGTCAAAATAAATATATATTATTGATCAACAAAAAAATCAATAAAAAACATAAAGATTATATAAGTAAATTAATATAAAATATAAGAACATAATGCATATGTTATAAAGTCACAACATGAAAACATAGAACAGCTGTAGTTATCCTTGCAATATTTCAAAGAATAATTAAAATTGTAAACATGTTTCTTTGATAAAATCGTGACACACAGCTGCGTGATTAAATTATTCCGTTTACGTAAACGTCGATAAAAAACTAATCCAAACGTCTCGGTTAAAATGGAATCAAGTTAAAACGAGTCTTTGCATTTTTATAGATTGATACAGACATCAATCGAGAAAAGTGTCATTATATATTTTCCACGGGAATTCATATCCGCCCGCGTGCTTCGTGACATCCGCGGTGAATTCGTAATGCAGTCGCGGGACATATTATGGCAACTCGCGGAGTAAATAGAACGGCCGAGCGCGAAACCTGTTGCGATAATTTTTCAACAAACGGCTCCTTCACTTGTATAAAGAAGTCATTGATTACTTTGAACGTTTTATCGCTATGTGTAGGAACAATGTAAATATATGTAGGTACGAACACATTCTTCATTTATGTGACATACTTTACGATTTCCTCGTACTCCATCTTTTCGGAACAGAATTTAAGGATACAAATTATATAAGTTTGTAGGATTTGAAGTAAGTTTTCTGAAAGAATAATGTTGATATAAAAGTGAGACACAGTGATTGCCACTAATTGTAAACTTGAACAATATTTATGCATACATTCAAATAATACATTCTGACGATATATTACTTAATTTTTTCTCTTTCTATCTTTTACTGTGTTTATAAAAAGCGAGACTTATCATTATGCATCCTTTATACCACAAAAGCACTATAGAATTATACGTATAATAAAAAGCGTGTATTTAATACTTGAATCAAACAGATCGATAAACGCGAGTATCCTATTATGCGATAATCTTCAATTATGGCAACACATAAAGTATAAAGACTTGACATATGGCTAAAGTATAAAGAGTTCGCACGCGACGTTTGGATTTCTATAAGATAATCACTTCACGCTTCATCGAGTACTATTAATACAACACACACGCGTATTATCGTAATTAATGCGGATCCTAATCAACTTGTGCACTCATTATAATTATCACGATTCGTTACTCTCTTATGTAAAAAGAAACATTTTTGTGTGAATAAAGTGATTAATGTTGCGCCTCATCTCTCGATTGAAGTTTGAGATAGTCAGAGATCTTCTCTACACAATCATGTGACTTTGCTCATACTAAAGATTAAAAAGCTGTTATTTCCATGTGACAGGCAATTCTTTAACTTCACGGCAAAAACGAAAGCGAAGTTGGAGCAAGACGTCGGTGCTTCGTTCCGTATTTTACCCCGCTATATAATGAAAATATACTTGGAAAATTGTTAACCGCGTTACAGCTCGTGAACAGGCTTACAAATTGAAATCGGTTTTAACGCCGTAAATGCAATTTGCCGGAAACTAAACTACTTCCCCAACTGTCGACGCGTTTCAATCAGGCATGATGGCAAAGTTGCTAATTTCAAATCTGCGCAACGAGCTCACTTTGACGGGAATGAGAATATTTTGCACTATTATCAACGTATGAGAACATTGTGGGCGATAAAGCTGATCTAGTACTATATAAGTTGTCTCCAGACTCACGCCTATATTCTATGCGAGAGATTCACGAAGAAATTTTATTTATTAATAAAAAGCATATTGAGAGAGAGAAAAGTGTCATCTTCTTTTCTGAATGCAATTTCTGAATACTTTTTATTAAATATCCGTTGCTAACTAAATTTTAATTAAAATTCTGTTCAAGTAAAATTCCCTTAAATTTAGAGAATCCAAGAGGTAAGAAATTCTAAAGTTTACTAAAAATTCTTCCTTTAAAAACCCGGCTTTTAAAAATTGGCTAAAGAATTTCATTACATTAGGTATGGACAAGAATATTGAACGATATATTGTATTGTATACTCTGTATTGCTATATAACGTAAAGAATGATTACATTTTGTACGATTATTCTTTCGCGTGTTTTACCTAAAAAATGTAGACAGACTTTACGAGGAGAATCTAGGCCGACTTGTCAACCAATCACGATCACTTGAACGGCACGGCTATACGTGTATATCTAGGAAAACGTACTCCACAGTATCACGTTCATGAATTTAGACGTCAGGTGGAACCGGGTACGAGCAGTTCGCGGATAGGAATAAAGTTTAACGCCCCAGTTTCCAAGAATATCAGCTGCATTCCGATGACAATACCTTTCGAATCCGGTAAGAAGAGGTCAGAGAATGGACGTGCATCATCGCATCGAGATTGGCGACCAGCCTCTCTACTTAATAAGAACATATTTCCTTCAAAAAAATAAACAAGTCTCGATTGAGACGTATAACAAGCACTGAAATAACTTCCAGAAACTTTTAGATTTCATCACATAACGAATACGTGTTTACTACTAAATTCTTTTTAAGTAATTAAGGCGTGAATTAACATTCTGCCAAGTGCTTCAAGCTAAAATCGTTATCAAGCCAAACGTAGACTAAAATATAGAGATTCAAAGATACCAAAAATAAATCGCAATCATACCATCCACCATATATAAAATTCTCAATAGGATATATGAATATTTCGTAAGGAGAAGTTATCCTCGTGCTTAATAAACCATTTCTCGTATAGAAGATAATTTATTTGAGATTCTTGATAATAAGAGAGAAAGAGAGAGAAGAGCGCAATGATATATCTCCCATTATTTAGCTCGTTTCGCTTCCCTTTGTAACGCTACCACACGAGCTTCTCGACCGCACTCTCTCCTGCGCCCGCAACGGTCTATAGTCTTTGATCTATTATTTAAGCGTTGTATTCTCCCGCATTCAGACAAACGGAAAAGAACTTTATCGCTCTCGCAGGATGTCGCTCGAGGATAAGCGAGAAAAGTAGATGAAACCACGTCCCGAGAGAAATGGGAGGAGACGTACCTACAAGTCCTTCGTCCCCTTCTCTCCTCTTCTCCTGGCGGTAAAGTAATGGACCTTGGCACCTCTCATACACATATGTACGAGAGTGCCATTATTTTTAGATCGCACGCTCGCGCTTGTCACTCTCTCT
Source organism: Aphaenogaster floridana (assembly GCA_003063835.1). Taxonomy (NCBI): domain Eukaryota; kingdom Metazoa; phylum Arthropoda; class Insecta; order Hymenoptera; family Formicidae; genus Aphaenogaster; species Aphaenogaster floridana. The sequence continues at coordinate 461,973 of NJRP01000110.1, read as the reverse complement.
TAAAACCGTGGCAAAGCTGGATTACTCGGAAACTCCAGCGGTACTCCGGCGCTATTCAACTATTAAGCTCGCAACGTTCCAAACCTGCCCCCGAAAATTTCGTGACATTTCATTTGTCAAATCTACAGTATTTTCCAAAAGCTCCTCGAAACTTTCCAACTTTGAAAATTTCAACTTATTTCTTTTTTTCTAGCGTACACAATTATTTGTACACCATTACAAAAGAACAAATATTAAAATAATTTCACGATATGCCAATTATATCATTATTAGTTTATCTCACATTTATTAATTCCTCGAATTAAAGAATAACTTTTATATTAATGATCGCTAGAAAGTTATCGCATTATCATCTACATACGTTGATATGCACATCCGGTGAATGATTCTTTTAACGATAGTTACAAATAGAAGTAGAAAGCTTCACGCTCGCGTGCGGCTCGTCCGTTGTATAATATCGCTACGCGTCGAATCGCGAATAGATGTTCCGCAATCGAGAGATTAAAAGAACCGGCTTCGATATAAATGCCCGTTCGCGGCCCACCGTGTCTGAAAATAAGTTCGCCTTCGATCCGAGGCCCCAGAAATAATATTCGTAAGATGGAGGGAAAGCCGGAGTGCCGGAACGACTGGATGGAACTACTCGATCTCTTCGGTACAAAATTGACTTAAGTCGTATCAGATCGATTTTCTTTACCGAACGAATAATGCTAATAAAATACAATCGACCACGTGTGCAGAAAAATGTGTAGAATAAAAGATATTGCAATTTTTGTTCTACGAGTAATATAGAAAAAATTTTAAGCAATTTTAAGCTTGCAAAATTAGTTCAATACAAATTAATAATGTCACGCGTGTGTCAGATGAGATGCTGACATTAATCTTTAAAGGATAATAAGATAAGGATAAAGCTACTCTGGAAGATTTTAACTACTCTCTCTAAGAGAATGCAAAAAATATAAATTTAAAAATAAAGTTTGTGGAATATTTTTGTTTTCGTAACATGTAGATAATGTACGTATGTCGCGAAATGACAAAAAAAAACGGAGTAAATTGTAAATGACTTTCGGTAAATTTTTCAAGATTTTGTCGGTATTCCCGCGGACGGAAACACTATCATTAATCATATGTGTACTAACGATAAAAGAGAGAGCAAATTTCCACTTCACCGGAAATGATCTGCATAATCGACGATTGCCGGCGCGTACGAAATTCGTATTTGAGTTTCTAAACAATCCGTCTCAAACGCAGTGGAAATAAACGCGCAATGCCAGACGCGCGTTGACCGATATGATCTCTGGTAGTCCTCTCAGCCATATATACATCTTTTGAATACGCAATGACCAATGCGATTATCCCGCGCGTTGTCCATCAGTACTCGATACGTTCGATTATTCAATACAACTTTCATATTCACAGTTTTAATTGCCACCCAGTAGAATTCCAACGTTATATCGATTAATCCGTCGAGCTGCGAGCGTCGCGCTCAGATAAACAATTAGTTTTCTCTTAGGACCATGAAGAATAAAAATAAGGTACAAGCACACAATAGGACTAAACATAAAAATCCAAGTTCACAGTAAACAGTCTATCAATATGTAAATCAATGAAAGAATCAAAAAAGATAAAGTCAACATTTTTCTATTATATATTATAGAAAATAAGTTTCCAGAAAAATTTACTAAAAACAAGAACGGTAAACTCTATATAAAAATTTCACAAAACTTTTGATGAATTAAACATATGTGATAGCACTTTCGAGACAAAATCAACGATTTTTCTTGATATGACTACTTGTGGATCAATGTCCGACTTCGCTTATCCATCATTGTTCGAAACCCATTAAGCTTAAGCGACTTCGCGACTAATAAGTTCTTGCACAATGAATTCTCACTATATTTGGATTCGAAATCACTTTGAAATCTCAAAGTTAGCGAGTACCAATGCGAAAGACGTGCTAACAAGTTTAATTTCACGAGAAACTACCGCATTCTTCCGTATAAAATTTCCGAATGTCGAAAATGATTTAGAAAGTTAAGTTCTTTTCGCGAATAGTAAATTATTCTGCTGAATAAATGTTTAAATACACTACCGCCGCTTTTAATTCTTTCTCAATCATTAGTAGATTCATTCGCCTAACAAACAGACAAAGCAAATAGATAAAAAATCGTGATATTTTGTAAAGATAACAATAATTAAATGCAATGCTCATTTAATAAACAGAATCTCAAAGCTATTTTACTAAAATTCTTTAAAAATTTTCAATTGTCATAGAAGTAACAAAATATAGTCAGAGAAAAGTAACAAAAAAATTGAGAACTTTATCATAATGTATAATAAATTGTAAGACGACTTGACTGGCCATAGATATTTATCATAATGAATCAAGATTTGGATAAATGAATGAACAAATGTAAAGAACCATGACTTGACTTGGCGGATTAATCATGATCCTTAAACAAATTTCAACCTCGTATTATCGTCAATATCATCGTATTCGTATTCGCATTCGCACCATCATGATGCGTGGTAAACTGCGCTAGGTAAACTCTACAGAATAACAAAGACGCGTTGAAATGATGGAACTCGACGTATGTCTTTGCCGAGCGGCATGGTCTCATTAGGATCGGGGGAAACGGCCGTGAGGTCAGCAGACGATGAAATTCCCGAGCCGCGTGTTGCATAGTTCTGCAGGGCCTATTTTCGTCCTGTGCCGCTTGCTATTATTAGTAACATCGCCGCGCAAGGAGGAGGGTACCCGGAAAAGGGGCAGAAGGGTAGAGAACGCAAGAGAAATACTAGTAAATAGGTTTCTCGTGACCTCTTCTCAACGTCGTGTGTAACCGCTCGTGTGTGTGAACGTAGCATTTACATAATTAATCGAAACAATAATAACAAAAAGTCCATTATTTAGTCTTTAATATGCTTTTAACTGCAAGCTATATATAATAACGATTTTTAAATTAGTTTCTATAAAATTTCTTAAAATATATTCTTAAAGTTAGATTAAGAAATATTTAGACGAGTATTATATTATAACACGCTTGTACACGCGTTAATTTGTAAAAATAGTTTTGCGATATATTTACATTATTTTCAAAACTCTTAAGTTCTGAAAGCATATCCTATAAAATGAATAGTTTTATATGTAGATGAGTAAAAAGGAGACTCTACACGCACATCGATCGCGCTAACCAAAGTAAGAAATAATTAACATAGATCTCCCCCGGTTCCTTGAACTCTGCGTACTAAAATAAGTCGCGATGATAATAGCGAAGCTTAGAATGTCATGCTAATGCGCTCAATATTTATAGCTGGCTGGACCAAATTATGAGCGAGGAAGAGAATGCGGTAGCCCTTTCGTCCGCAAGTATAGCCGCATTTCCACAAAAATACACTATACCGACGAAAACGTAGGAAACGTTATCATCGGGCAATATTACATTAAATATAATAAAAACTTAAAACATAAATTACTGTACAAATGCAAAGTGTATGTAAGATTATTTATCTCGATACTAATTATTCGCAACTGTTTACATATGTAGCATCCTAAAGCGAAATATGCGTTATATCGAAAATCATTTCGTGCCCATTACACAAGATAATTACATAACAATTTCTCATTATTAACTCTTAACCACACTGGCGGGTTACAAACGTACCCCACCTGTACGTTTGTATATAAGTTTGTATATAAGTTATTAAAATATACATATAAATTTTAAATCGTTTGCCAAAATTATGATATGACAATAGTGAAAGAGTTCTACTTCGAAAAGGCGGAAACTATCAAAGCAGCATTCGCGGGATTAACCTGCGAGCCAGCCTAAGTATATCAAGCAAACTGGAGCACGTTTGCATCGACCTCCTTCGTCACCACGCGCTGATATGTTAACCTATTAATCGATATCCCTTTCCTTGCGTTTACGAGGTTATAATACTATGTATCTACCGTGCAAAACACGCAACAATTCCATATGTCTTTGCGCGATACGCATTGTCGTAGCGCGCATGGATATATGTGTGTCTGTGTGCGATAAACACACCCACCACACGAAAGAGCGCCGGGTTATCGATCGCGTACCTGCGTTAGAAATATCTCTAGGGAAGACCCTCTCCGGCAGACACGTGGAGGACTGCCCTCCCAACCGAGTACGAGCCGAGCCGAGTATGGCCGAGTCCTAATGGCTTGGGCTCAGGCTCGAGCTCGGGAGACGTGGCAAGGATAAGGAAATATTGTCCAAGTATGAGGGTCTCCCCCTCATCCTCGCTCCTTAGTACGTCCAAAATGAGCAATTTCCAAGTGCTCTAACTGATGTAATCAAGAATTAAGAGACTATCTTCTCGTCAATAAGCATAATTCACCAATCGACTTAATATTTTGCTAATCAGATATCCCACACGATGTTTATCTCATTTTAATAATATACGGTTATTATTTTATTTAATAATATACAGTTATAATATTTTAATTCCAGTACGCAAATTGAACTTCATTGCGACATTTTGTGAGAACTTATCTTGAATATAATGAATCATAGCAATGTTTCAGAGAGATATATCCTATTGTAATGAATCATTCCATTAAAGATAACTCTTCGCATAATGCATCGTTATATTAAACAACTTGCCGCAAAGTTTGACTATTAAGTTACGTGTTCGCTTGTAGCTCGCGCCCTTAAAGTTTAAATGATTTTCTGCTGAGCGCAAAATAGCCGTCTCCCGTAATATTCGTAACCTACAGAGCGACCGTGTACAATTTAAATATTCCGGGATTCGATATATTTGCAGCAATGAATCATGATCAACAAAATATTTGCGCGTTCAAAACAGATCAACACATCTGCAGTCTCCAAGCTCCAGTTTTAGAGGGGAATCACGTTGGTGCGGTCAGCTTGCCAACTGCCTAATTTCCAGCGTTCAAACGCGAAGGGAAGATGCGGAAAGAGCCGTTGCGGGCACACTGCAATTCGCCGCAGCCGGTCGTTTGCTTAATAGCGAACCAAAGTGCACGGCGCGTAAGTGCGCATTCCGGCGCATAATAATTGCGAGGCATTAACCGGCACTGTTAATTAATCGTCGGCCGTAGCGGCGATGGTCAACGATGTTCGGTCAACGGCCGCGAAATCTCGTTAAATGCACGACCAACACCGAATATCGAGATCTCCGCCCTCCCTCCCTAACACACACACACACACGCGCGCACACACACGCACACACACCATGCTGTCGTTCGGATCGACCGAATCAAGTTCTCTCCGTCCTGCCTCACTTCCTCTCCTAGCGCGATGTACGTACGCTCGGTTCACCCGAATCGAGTTTCCGGTCGGCATTACGCGAACTCTCTCACCCGCAAGATCGATCCTGCGGCGTTACCGTACCGGCTGGCCAGCGTCGCGGTGTCAGCGCCGTCGCAGAAATCTAACGAGAAAAAGGTCTTCTGAATCATCCAAGTAAATCAAGTACATGATGTTTGGACATTATTGATCTTTACAGACACGTTTCTTGACAAGTTGTGATCGATTTTTATTTCGTAAAAATTTCGGAGTATTAAACTGCCGGATCATATGAAACTAAAAATGTAACGAAATCGTAACTGTAACCGTAACTGTTAAATTACGAGCAAATGTTGCGCTTTTCTAGAGCTTGAATTTCGGATTTGATTAGAAGAATACGTGGCAAATCTCTATAGTTTAACGAATTGTAGGTCAGCCTGCTAGACGTGAAAGGAATTGGAAATGCAATGTGTGTGTTATACAATATATAGGATATCAGATGTAACGACGACTTTGGTGAAATTTAATCTCAATCTAATCTCAGAGTAACTGTATCTACACCCTGGTCCGTAACAGAACATACATTATAAAGATGCATTTCAATAGACAATGCGCCTTCATATGCGCGTCTCTTCGCATAAATTATAAACTGCGATGCAAAACAGCGATGACGAAACGATGGCTACGGACGACAATTATCCTCGTTTGCAGCCATTGCAAGTCTCGTTCGCGCGCGGAGACCGCAATCCGCAAAAGCCTACAAAAATTCCTTGTACCAACGCAAACGTTCCCACGGCCGTAAAAGCTGTGCTGACAGAATAGATAAATAAACGGCAAAGCACGCAGAGACGCCGAAGCAAATAAATTCTCATTCCGCCGCGTCGTCTAACGCATGCTCCTCTATTTGTTCTCACCGTCGTCATCGCCATCCCAGTCGTCATAGTCGCACAAGGTCAACCAAATCGTCCGGATAAATCGATATCGACGAGTTACAAGCCATCGAAGGCGAGTTTATTACTCCTTTATTACCGTTGCCACCGTCGCCGTGCATCGAAAATAAGACAATCAAACGTAATTCGCTTCCTCCGCGTCTTTATCTCGCGAGAGAAAACGAATTGTGGTTGATTGTCTCTGTCCTTTTCCTAAGTTTGACGCATAAAATTCTTTTCTTCCTCATTTCTTTCTCTTCCAGTGTTATATATCGGAATCTTAAATTCGAAAATGTATTTTAAATTTCTTGTAATTAAAAAACGCTTGGGTTCGTTCTAACAAATACTAAAAAAAAAGCTCCATTTTAACCAGAGGAGATAAATGTCGCGTTTTTTCCCCTCTTTGATGTTTTATTTAATACTTGTATACAATTATATTTATACGAAATACAGAATTTAACACATATCCAAAATTCCAAAGTTCGATTCGTTATGGAGCAAAATTTAAAATGTAGAAAGTCCTTTATTAAGTGAACGCTTCATCGCAAAGTCGATCTAAAATTTACAACGGATCGATCCAATTCGTTTTACACATTTTATATATTTGCCGACAATCTCAGAGATTTCCCGAGAGAACGAATCGTAAAAATAACGAGGCTCGTTACAAACGCGGTTTGGCGTTTACCATTTCTAAAGACAACATTTTTATTCCCAGCGTGATTTCAAGCTCTTCCGCTTTACGGTATAATTCGCTCGCGATGTCTGAAAGAAGGAAGAGCGAAAATATGATATACTGCACGGTGAACACAAAATAGACGCGAGAAAATGTTTGTCGACAAAATTTTGAGTGCACGCGAAAGTAAGTATTTTCTAGGAAACTTCAGAAATAAAAAGATCAGAAAAGAGAAAACTCGAAAAAGGCAAAGGGAAAAAGGTCGCGCCACGCTTTGTACGTATACACGAAGTACACATCAAATGTAATTACACGCGGTTCTTTAAGAACAAAATGAACGTAGCAAGATATATATTATAGGACAAAAAAATTCCTGTATATCACAGTAGAAATAATCAGTATTTTCTATCCTTGACTTTGGCCGGTATTCATAGTCCATTCTTATTTTAAGACCGTCTTAAGTAATGTCTTAAGACGATAATACGGCTCTGTGTGTGTGTGTGTGATTGGTTCATAATATCTTAAGATTGTACTTAAGATGGTCTTAAATATAAGAACGGACTATATGAAATACCGCCCTTTACATGTTTATTGGCGTCAACTTTTGGTAGGTATTCAATTAAATGCCAAATTCTTCCTTTTTTATATTAGCAATAAGGCATCCTTATTATGTTCCCTACATTATTTTACTATGTAATAGTTACACACAGCTGTCTTATACCTACTACTAACCCATACTTTATCAATCAACTGAAACGAAATATCCGAACTCACGAAATACGCCGATGACTGTCAAACAAAACACTCGTTAAGACACGCATAGACGAAAAAATACCGAGGGGAGAGGATTTGGCGGTAAGAGGGATTAATAATTCATACCATCGCATGTGATCTTCGCGGCGTGGAAAATATACACACGATGAGTCTTGGATGCAAGTAAACTGTCGCCGGCGCCGCCGCAAACGTCGATGGTGCTACTTCGTGCGACGGGAATTGGCATTTTCCTCCTGGTTTTCGATAGAGCCAATATTTATCTGCGGTCTTAATGTCAGTGCCGGTCGTTGCCAAAATCAACATTCGGATCGGTTCGGCTGTAAGCGGCTTCTCGCGCCCCGCATCGAGCACCCGAGGAAGGATCGAATCGAGGGAATACGTGGACACGGATATGCCTATCTTTATATCAATCAACGCCGATAAGACTATGCGCGCAGGTAACGTAAATTATACATTCGTAATTAGCGCGATACACGTGAAAACTTTATTGCGTAAAGTTATCTCGTTTCGAACAAATGAGATGCGCGGTGCGGCGCCTCGTCCATTCGCGAGATTAGCCGTAGCTTCGAGCAACCGTTGAATTCGATGGAAATTACTTCTACGCATTATTATTTAGGACTATACTTAGAACGGGGCGAAATACGCAACATATATCTACTGAATTTAATCTCACGTAATTTAGTTTATAAGACTGCAGTATATTAAAGTAAACTGCAGTATTCGACTCGTTGTATACGTGTCATTTCCTAATACCAATTTTAAGGAAAATGTCTCGTCTATTCGAATAACGAATATCAACATCTATTTCAGCATTTTACATTTTCCTCATTTTGCTATCTACTCTTTTATGCATTTTCAGCACAAAAAGTACGGAAATCTTGATCAATTATCATTTTGCAAACAAAGTGTGTTTACATTTCATACGCAAAAATACAAAAATTATTCGGCGTAATAAGCCAATATAATTGCAAAAGATGGCTATTTATGCGGAAAGGAATACGTAACTGTTATCGGTATTTCAAAACACGGAAGATTAAAAAACTACCCTGTCTCGATTACGGCCGCCAATTATCATATATACATTCTCGCGCCACGCAGTGAAATCAATAATCGATAAGAAACGATCAGTCGCCATCCTCACCGTAGCGTCGGCGTCGTTCTTCCGACGAGGACTTTGCGCGCCATTCGTGAATTATTCAACGGATGCAGGAGGTGAGAGAAATGTTTTGATTATGCCGTGCCACGAACGCACGTATGTACACATATCTCGCGCCTACATGACGCACATGTGCTTCGTGCATTAAATGAGGGCCACACACGTACGTAAAGCCAAATCCGGACCAAGCGAGCGAACGTGAACAAATACGAATGAACAATTTACTTGAATGTGTGCGAAAGGCGTCGTACCAGCGGTGCCGTTCACTCGTTAAAGCAAATTATTCATTCGTGTTTGATCGCGCTCGTTTGCTTAGTCTGGATCCAACTTAACACGCGTATTAATATACATATATATAAATGTAATATCCCAGAACCATCCAAAATCCAAGCTTAGCAAGTTAAGAAAATATGTATTTCTAATTAAGTCGTAAGTCAGTTGTATCGTTCCGTTCCGTATTAGTGAGATTCGCGTTCTTTATCGGTCAGTTCCGTGCTAGCGAGATTTGCGTATCAATTATCGTTTCGTTTGTATTAATTATCGTTCCGCGAGCTCGTGATACCGCGGAAAGTCATTCGAAGGAACGCGAGGTTCCGATTCCGCGTGGAAGAGCGGTCACCGTGACCACTGCCGATACTCGAATATTGTCTCATCATTGGCGAGATGCGACGGAGCCGCTTCCCGGCTGCCGTCTTCGCGTTCGTACCGCGGAACATAAAATCTCCTTCGCGAGGAGAATAAGCGCTGTTGAGAAGAAGTAATCGAACGTTGTATCTTGCATCTGTTAAATATATCTTATTCATTGTTCTATTATAATTGTGACTATTGATTTCGAGCCCGCTCTCCTCGCATTCCTTTCGCCTCTCGCCCGCAAAACCCCCCCTCTATCAATAAGATACTGAGCTACCGGAGCTCTGGCCGTCGCGTCTCGCGGTCTCGGCGTGCATAAGATCTGGTTGCCGAATTTAGCGTAAAGAACGGCACGCTTTACGTGCCTGGCGCCCATCCGACAGTTGCTGTGCGAGATTGAGATCTTGTGATAACCGTGTAGCGAGCCGAGATCCGCGAGCGCGCGACGAAGATGTGCCGCGCCTTCGGCGACCGAGCGATCGCCGGAGGTTGGTCGAAAAGGCGGTCACAATGTAAACATAATTTCTTTTCATAAGGCTCCTTTTCTTTATCTCAGGTCTTAATTTAATTGGGAAAAAGTGAGCAACTACGTGTGAATATATTATGCATGCACGAATGCGCGTGCATCTACACGAACGCATCACGCATCATTTTACTCTTTCACGTTTTCGCATATCGCGGTGAATATTCCAAAACGACCGGCGCTGATTGCAAATCCATGGTGCTTCGATTGAAATGGAGTGGTGCACTGGTGAATACACGCGGGAATGTGACACGATGATTGCCATGCGGGAAATGCGAAGAAACTGTTACCAATAATAGCATCGAAAAGTGCGATGGGAAAATTATTTTATATTTTCCGCACAATTCTTTCTTCTTCCTTCTTTCACATCCCAATTCCCTAGGTTTAATTCCTTTTTCCTTATATTTTTGATTGTGCGGAGGCCTTTACGCACTAAACTTGGAAGTAGCGATTCAGGTCGTAAACGTTTCAAAGCCAACTTCTCACAAACATCAACTTAGCTGAATCGTAGTAAGAATCGTAATAGGAATTGTAGTACTAAGGATGATATAGAGAAAAAATATTCATTTAGCCGTTCAGGGAATGTAAACGTAAGGAAAAATCAGATGAAAAAATCTTGATGATGTTGGATACAGCTTTATATTTCAAGCAAACATTATAAATTATGTACATTTATATTATGGAACCTCTCTCATGCTTAAGTGATATAAATTCTTAGTATCGAAGTACCCCTGGTTTGGAAATATTGTATGTATTAAAACAAAGATATAAACTGTGTGATTAGAAAGGTTTAAGAATTTTTAATAAAAATATTTCTTCGTTTTTAAAAACGCTAATCGAAATACTTGGATTTCGCACGCTTCGTCCTAAACATCTATCGAAAATAAACATTTTCGCACTGTATTAATTTAAAGCAACTCTCTCTCTCTCTCTCTCTCTCTCTCTCTCCCCTCTCCTCCCCTCTCTCTTTCTGAGATTGCCTTCCTGTCTCCTTGCGCGCTCGGCTCATGTCCTCTGTAATTTTTCCCTTTTTCGATTACTGCTCCGCTGTCTTCCCAGATCTCACAGGTCAATCCAAACTTAGACTCTCCAGACTCTTAAATTCTTGCGTGCGGTTTATCTTCGACTTGCGTAAGGACGAGCATACATCTGGCTGGTATGATAGACTCGACTGGCTGCGTTCTGACGACAGAAGAATCTACCTTATATGCTGTCTCGTCTACTCTGTTCTTAACACTGGTACTCCGTCCCACATTGCGTGCAACCTACGTCCTAAACCTAATCCTCGTGCTTGTTCTCGAGCTTCTCCTCACGTCCTCGACACTCCTTCTTGTCGTACCGCCACTTTTCAGCGCTCTTTTCAGCATGTCGCTTCCCCTCTCTGGAACTTCCGGTTGCTATTCGCCAATTCAATTCTCTCGGCTCCTTCAAAAGCTCACTTTTTCGTAACCTGCGGCAGCGCGACCCTGACCGCTCCACTTAATTTATTCACGCCCATCTTAGCCTGCGTGCATGCCAGCTCCACGGCTCATGATTCTGCGTCTCGACTTTTGCGTTTTTGTCTCTCTCTCTCTCTCTCTCTCTCTCTCTCTCTCTCTCTCTCTCTCTCTCTCTCTCTCTCTCTCTCTCTCTATCTCTCACCTAGTTTTTAATTCACTTATAGCTACTCTATTTCTTTTTATTTTATTCTATCTTTTCTCTAGATCATTACTTTGTAATTCTTTTTTGTATATATTTTCTTTATCTTATGTACTTTCGCTTCACTACTATACCGTATTGCTTATGTTCTCTATTGTTTTCTAATTTCTTACGCTTGTACGTTCTTCTCGCCCTAGAATGTAAATAAACGCTATCTCTCTTTCTCTCTCTTAACTACTACTACTACTACTACTACTGTTGTCACAGAAGAACGTACGTACTAAAAATAGTTCTTATTCGATGAAAAAGATACCGAGATTAAAAGGGCTAATAAAGTCGGGCTAGGACGGCTCATCGCTCTTTTGCAAAAGAAGTCCAGCCGGATACAAAGTATCGTGCTCTGATAAAAAAGAGACACGAGAGTATCGGCGTACGCCGTTCCGAAATGCGACTTGGCAAACGTCGAAGGATTCGCTCATGGTTCTTTAGCAGAAAGTGCAAATCGGATACAAACTACGGAGATGTATGCACTGGAGATGCATGCATTCGAGTATCAATTTCTAACGCCCCGTTCTTTCTATACCGGATCGTCTCGTCCCTTCATGAAACGTATCGAGAAATGCAAAGAGTCTATAAACTGCAGCGATCAAAAATTATGAATAAAAGAGTTCATAAACAGCTAGAAAATGTTGCCTGTACCAGATTTATACAAATAAATCAAATTCAATACAAAAGATATGGGAAAATACGTCGATAAAGAATATTTTTACAAAATAGAAAAAAGAGAGAGAGGGGAAAGAGCATTTTATCATAATATATATATATATATATAATACATATGTATGTATGTATATGTATATACATCTAATTTTTTAACAAAGTTATCACATATCAGCCATTAATTAAAATACATTAATACGTAATTAACCTTTATTTTTAACGGAAATTACAATTTACAAGTTACGTATTGCAACTGTAACTCATAATCTTTCGATCGGTAGTTTACTCCGAAAAAGCGCAACGAGACCGTGCCGAGGGAGAATCTAGTAACTTTTAGGGATAACAGCATGCAAGACTGCAACCACCTGCCGTCGCTTGTGCCACGAGGATGGAGAAGAGCGATCGACGGTGGATGCCGAAGAAGAGGAGAAAAGAACGGCGAGCGAGGAACGTAGCAGAGAAACGAGAAAGGGGAAAACGAATAGACAGGGAGATGGCGAGAGGGCAGAAAGAGAGAGAGAGAGAGAGAGAGAGAGAGAGAGAGAGAGAGAGAGAACGCGCGCGCGAGCGGTGGGCGGAGGAGGGAAGATAAGGGGGGAGGGGTAACGAAGGTAAAAAGCGGCGCGACGACGCGATATCGATTCGGTAACAGATCCGCGCGCGTATACACGATGCTCGATGCTTACCGCCGCTCCTCGCACAGCGTGAGAAGACGGCACGGCGCGGCGCGGCGCGGCGCGGCGGAGAGGAACAGGCGCCTTGACGCTTTATATATAGAGGCTGAGCCACACGAGCAGACGGCCCGTGGCGCTTAAATATAGATGAAATGCAACGGGGTGTCTCCCGCTCTGTGCGCGCGATACGGAGGAAGGAGACTTGGCGCGACGCGACGTGCGACGAGAGCGAGACGAGAACGCGCACATGGAGGAGAGGAGGAAAGGTGATAAGGAACGAGAGAACACGGCAAACGCGAATTGAGAGGAAGAGAGCGGAGACTCCGCGTTCGCGGGGAACAATTATGGCCGACCGCGCAGCGTCGCGTCGTCTGCTGCGGACGTAATTCGCGCTCGCGCTCGCACGCGCGAAACCGCGTCAACGCGCGCGATCGACTCCGACGAGGAAGAAGCTGCTCCGATCGCGGACGCCGCGCCGCGCCGGCACGAACGGCCGCGGAACTCTCTCCCCCCTCCTCCACACGATCTCTCTATCCTCTTTCCTTGGTCGCGAATATTATCGGTAGAGACGGGAAAAGAACTGATGAATCGGGGGACAAAAGTGCGACGGAACGAGGATGAAGCGTGCGAATGCAAGTGCGAGCGAGCGAGAAGACCACCGCGCCGCGACACAAACGGAGCAAGCTCGCTCGCGCGCCGCGGCATGAATGACATAGAAAATTGCGGTACTCACTTGCCGAGTTCCTCCTTCAAATCGTAATTGTCACTGAACCGCGTGCAAGCCGTTGGCAAAGACATACCGAGGCTGCTCGCGATTAATTTAACCGCACTACCGGACTCGGAAACACGAGCGCGAGAGAGCCACTACCGGCCGCCACTATACTGCACACACGCGCTAGGGGAAACTTCGCAGGTCAAATTCGATCAATAGAGGGGAACCGCCGCGGCGCTGCTCGAACGCCGGGACGACGACGACGGCGACGACGACGACGACGACGACGACGACGACGACGACGACGATGACGGCGGCAGCGGCGGCGGCGGCGGCGGCGGCGACGGCGACGGCTGCGGCGGCGGTGGCAGCGGCGGCGAACGGCGGCCAACGACAGACGACGACGACGACGACGACGATGGCACTATGCGAGATGGAGGGGCGACGATAGCAAGGAGGACGGGTCGGAGTCGGAGCTGGAGGAAAACGGGAATATTGAAAGGCGGCTGGCGGGATCAGGAGTCGGGAGTCGGGAGCGGCGGCAGTGACGGCGGCGATACGCGTTGTAGCTTGTAGCGACGACAACGAGCGACGACAGCTACGATGACGCACGGTATGCGGCAAGGAATCTCGCGATCCGCGCCGCGCTGCCAACCGATCGCTGCTTCACCTCTGCGGGAAATTCGACCGCGACGCGTCCGCGCTACTCGCCGGTAGATCGTCGACTGACTCGCGTAGTGTCGGTACTCGGTAGCCGGCAAGAGGGTGGGGATGGACGGCCGACAATGGCGGACCAACTGTCGACCGCGGAGTGCGGATGCGCGCTCAATCCGAGTGATGCGATCGAAGGGGTTCGTGGCGTTCTTGCGACGCTGAGCAACGCAATTCCAACAAACCAACTCTAGCTTTTCTCCCTTACGCTTACGCGGCTAGTGTACCTTTGGAGTTTTACGCACGATCGCAAATTCGAACGACATGCAAAAACGTACAAGTTTCGATTATAAGGACCTAGCACAAGGATGTCTTTTGGATGTCCTTAGGACATCCTGCTCGGATATGCAGGATATCCTGAGGACATCCTGTTGTGCTCCTCATACTTCTTTAGGACGTCCTGAGGAATAGCAAATGAGCGCCTCAGACTATACCTGGAAATATCCTCAGGAGATTTTATTTCAAGTCCTAAAAATGTTTGCAGGATGTCCATAGGAAATCTTATAATCCTTGGATGAATGTCTACAATACATCCTAAATTAATCCAGGACTCACACTGAACATAATTTGTATTAGATAGCTAATGGATATTTTTTCGTCATTTTAATTATATAATTGTACTTTCCAAGTAACATCTTCTTACTCTCATCTTAGAATCCACTTTTGGGGACTCTCCTTTAAAGAATCATATTATTATAGAACATGAGTGAATAATATCATAATGCTGCGTCTTTTATTCCATCCTGTGTAGTTTTTATTTACGAGAAAAGAAACTCCACCGCGTCCATCTGGCGGCGATGCCGTGTACTGCTTATAAATCCACTGGATATCCTTGATAGCTAAATTAATCCTAGAAATAGCCTATATATTGTCTCAATAACATATTCTGACTAATTTGGGATGCATTGTGGATGTTTCAAGGATAGCTCATTTAGGCTGCGTTCGGAAACATCACCCGAGTGTCCCCGGGTATCATTTTATCCTTGTTGTTCACCGAATGTTAAACATGGATAAAATGATACCCGGGGACACTCGGGTGATGTTTACGAACGCAGCCCTAGTCACGCAGGATTTCCTTAAGAGATCCAAAAGATATCCTAAACTGTTTAAATTTGTATTATGTCCTAAATATATCCCACATATATCCGAGGATATTTAGGATATATTCAGGATCTTGAGGATATCTTGTGCTGTTTGGGGAGGGTTCGATCTATCTCTGACTCCGGAAACAAGAGAAACATTCGCGGTATTTGATTGTATTTTCTCACAAATTACAAGCCGACCTAAGTCGTCTACAGGCGATTCAGAGTCTCGACATCGCGAACTCGCGAAACTCATGTTCGACCGTTAGACGCCGTGCTGTCGTAGCGGTGAGATCCCGAATACCGACGACGAGCGAAGGCGCCGTACGACAAACCGGGCTCGTGCGACGACCGGTCCGGGGACCGGCCGCCTAGTAGGGTCACATTGTTTTGAGCCTTTCGACTCATGAGACTCCTAAAGATATCATTGCCATCTTTGATTAGAGAGAATACGGCCTTAGAGGCGTTCAATCAAGCATAATCCAACGGATGATACCTATATAGCTTCGCACCACCGGCCGCTCGACCGAATGCGTGAACCAAGTGTCCGAACCTGCGGTTCCTCTCGTACTAAGCAGGACTACTATCGCAATAGTAGACTAGTCATCAATATGGTAAAACTAATACTGTCTCACGACGGTATTTTATTTATTTATTCGCGCGTACCTGCCAATAATTTTCGATGCAGCCAGAATATAAACGTAAACAATTTCCCCGTCGAAGCAGCCTTACCCTCTTCCATTCGATTCGTCGTCGATTCATCGTCCCGCGCGCGAGTTGTCGTGACAGTCGTGTCGGAAACGCCGAAAATCTAATCGACGTTTACGATACGAAATCAACAACGATGGATTTCCGTTGAATCGAATTTTCACGAATCAACTATCGGTCAAATGTCATAGTCACGCGTTGTTGTTAATGGCCGCATTCAGCAGACTCAACAGTTGGGCAACATTACTAGATTTTCCGCTGAATCTCGATGTTGATTTGTTGGTTTTAAAAGTAAGAGCCAATCACGTTTGATTGCTAGTAAGCGGTTTGTTCTGGTGAATGCGCCCATTGTTCGTTGAAACGTAGCCGTTTTCCGGTTCGCGAAAGGACTTTGGCGCCGCTCGATAGACAGAGTGCGCGCGCGCATCCGCATGTCGGGCGTAAACACGAGATTTACTACTGGCGCGTTCCAGGCGACCGTGTCCGACTTTGGCGTCACTTTGCTCGTTACCTTGGCACACGTCCATACCGGCGCGAAAGGTAAGCAAATTCTCGAGATTTCGACAATCTACGCGCGGAAACACCTGAGACGCCTAACTTACTTATTAATAAATTTAATAAAAATAAGTTTAATAAATAAATTTCATAAATAAGTTATTTCACTCCAACAATGGCGTTGACTCACATTGACTATTTTTTATATTATCTTGATTTTATATCCGAGAGCCTTTCTATCATCAACATTTAGTTTTACTTATTAATGTCTTACTTACATTATTTTGAATTGAGATAAAATCAAAGAGTATGTAATTAACTGTTTCGAAGAAACGCTAAAAGGAAAAACTTGTTGTATATGTATTAAGTCGTAATTATATATATTTTTTGATTAATTTTACAAAGTATTACATATGACATAGATTTATCAAAAAGATACATGTCCTAGAAAACCGCTATTGCATATTTGCGTATATGATACAATCGCCATCCAAAAATCAAACAAGATAACAATTCCTGTATCGTCTTGGATATATAGTTTCTTGTATAAAGATGGAAAAGTTATCTCGTAAGAAGAAATGCCGTTTGAACATGTCTTGTGATATTTATCGCACACATATACACATACTCATGCACGATTTTTATATCGCATGTATTAACCGCGTCATAATCGCTATCGGATATACGAAAATTTCTATCGTGATCTTAATATCGCACCTGTATCCTACAAAATGAAAAGCATTGATTATGTTTAAAAATTAGGCTGTGTGTATGTTACGAGTTAAAATATGAATGTTAAATGCAATGGAAACATGATGGGAATTCTTTTTCATATCTCCCCCTTCGTAAAAGAGGAACGTTTACATTAATCAATGTTGCGCAATATGACGTTTGTTACGAAAGATACATGAGCAAATCTTAAGTCGATTTGTCATCTCTGAAAAAAAACTTGGTAACATACGCATCGATGATTATTTTTCTATCGCAATCTTCTTGCATTCGAAAAGATTGTTAGGCGTCACATAATTTTAATCACGTATAGGCAACATGAATTTAACGAGTTTAACGAGATTTAAGAGATGGAAATGTACTAACGTCGACTGCTTTATTTAGTTATTAATTGTCCGATATTTATAATTATTTATCTTCTATTTGTGATTCTCGTTCTCGTATGGTATGAGAAAATTTTGTAGCAACCACGTTAGCGAACTTGTGGTCCCAAAAGATTCATGGAACAATCCGTTTGATCTTTACTCGACCGTGACCGACTTCGCCAAGTTTCTCGGACAGTCAACGTTGCAACCACGCAAAACCGCGATGTGGAAAGACAATAACTGCATAGGAATGACGGTGAGAATTCCTTGCAGGCAATCAACGGTTTTAGGTATCTCGAGAGCCCTATCGGCAAAAGCCTTCGTTTCCTCGTCCCCTTCCTCGCAGATGACAATGGGCTTACCGTCCCGCGCGGTAACTTGCTGAAGTGCATTCATGCATTTCTGCAAAATAAGTTATCGAATTATGACATATACTACATTTCTATATCTCTCTTAAATTCGTCCCGTATAATATATATATATATAATATATATCCAAACTGCGCTCAAGAATATATAATATATTATATATATATATATATATATATATATATATATAATATATATTCTGTAGAATATATATGTATAATATATTATATTCGTGAGCGCTGTTCGGATATTAAAACTTGCGTAATTAAACTTACCACGTATACTGGGTCTCTCATTACAATCATAATTACCGGCATCGAATCGTCAACGAGAGCTAACGGACCATGTTTCAATTCACCGGCCATAATTCCTTCGCTGTGCATATATGTCAATTCTTTTACTTTCTGCAGATATGTAAGAATTAATTGTAGTAACGTTAATTGCAAAGACATTTTATCGCTTTTTATCGCATACTCACGAGTGCACCTTCCATGCACGTAGCGAAATTGTATCCGCGACCCATGATCAACAGAGATTTATGTTGAAACAAAGACTTGGCTAGCTCTTTAACTTTATTATCGAGCTTCAATACTTCGCGAATGAGATTATCGAGATTTTTCAAACCCTCGATAATCTGAAAAAAGCATAAGATTTAATCACATTTTACTAAAAACAAAAATAAACATTAAACTCCAGGTGAACGTACCTGCAAACGTCTCGCGCGAAGAGAGATTCTGTCCTCGCTCATTACTAGTGCAAACATTACGAGAGAGATGAATTGCGAGGTGTAAGCCTTAGTACTTGCCACACCGATCTCGGGACCGGCGTTGATATGCACCCCACAATGAGACTCGCGACAGATACTACTGCCGACTGTGTTAGTTATACCCACGATAAGAGCTCCGCGACTTTTGCAATAACGTAGTGCCATTAACGTGTCAGCTGTCTCACCTATCATTACGAGAAGTACAACTCAATCGCAATCCAATAATTTTTATCACGTCAAAACAATATTATTTGTTTGACTTGAAACTTTCTTATCGCTTAATTTTCACGTTTTCGTTATAATTTTACGTTAATCGTTTCGTCTTACCCGATTGAGAAATAAAGAAGCAGACGTCGTCTCTAAAGACCGGCGTATTACGATCCAGAAAATCGGATGCGAGCTCGACCATCACTGGCAATTCGGTCAGTTCCTCGAGTAGCTGTCGCGTAGCTATGGCAGAATGGTAGCTCGTACCACAGCCAATCAGCATGAGACGTCTGCATCTTTTGATCTCAGGAATGTAATCCTGAAAAAGTATTCTTTTCAATACCAGACTGTCTTTTTTCCCGAAACACTTGCGAAAAATCATTTGCAAAAGTTACTTTAATTCCGCCTAAAGTGACTAAATTGTCTTGAAAATTCAAGCGTCCCCTCATAGTGTTCACCACTGACTCCGGTTGCTCGAAAATCTCCTTCTGCATAAAGTAGTCGTAATTGCCCTTCATGATCTGCTGGATTTCCATCTTCAGCGTCGTGATCTCGCGAGCGTGAGGATCGTCCATGCAACGACGAAGACGATGAATACTCAGCGCGCCTTCTTTAACGGCCGCCACGTCGTCGTCCTATCGACATGACGCGTAAGATAACTTTTTGCGATCTTGCCTAAAATTTGACGTAACGCGTCAATTCGCACCTCTAAGAATATCACGCGATTCGTGTGCTCGATTATGGCGCTCGCGTCGGAAGCGAAGAAATATTCCACCTCCTTGTCCTCAAGAGGTTGAAACTCGGATGTGCTCTCGCTACGCGGTATGACCGGAAGTTCTGTATTTCTGCCATGCGGACGATGATCTGCGCAGAAATTGAACCGTTGTTCTATTTTATAAAGATATGTGAAAAGTCTACTTTAAAAACAAAATATTCTTTTTGCAATTTGATTTTAGAATATCGAGAGAATATTGTACAACGGAATAAGATTCTGCTGCACAGAACTCTCCATTTTATTTAAAAACTTCTCGGGATAATAAGAGTAAAAGTAAAGCAAATGTATTAATAGAGCCCGATAAAAAACCATCTACAATACCTACTAACGATATTATCAAGATATCATATTTTTGTACATATTACACACACATACAAAATTTAATATTGCACATATTATTGCGAGTAGTACTTCTTAATTTTGCACCGATATTAGTGATAAAAAATTCAAAGTTGATATCTAAAATATTTGAAATAAAAGTGGTTAATTAATTTCTTTCAATTATTGTTACAGTTGCGCTAAATTTATATTACAGCTTCCGTTTTCTCACTGTAGCTACATTGAATTATGATGCCAGAAGCATGTGAACTTTCTTTCTTTCTTGCATTCTATCGAAATAAATTAGTTTTTTCGCATGCAAAAACTCTTTTTTTCAATTCATAAATTAAGTTACGAGTTCATAGATTACTAGCTCTAGATCTTGATTAATATTGTAAGATCTATTTATGCTGGAAGTGTAGAATGCATGCAGAAATTATTATGTATACATTTGCTAATACAGGGTAACAAGAGAGTTTTGGTAATAAAAGAATCTTACTTATTTCGACATATAGAGTAAGAAAAGATTTCACATTATTTTTCGTTTTTCATGTCATAAATCAATATAATTATGCAGTGAGAAAATAGGAGCATTCAGTTATTTACTTGCTCTCTTCTAAGCCCCACACCAGGTTGGCGGAACATGTAATATCATATAATGTAATGAGTATATAATGAATACGAACAGCAAAAATAGTGACCATTGTATAACCTAGATATTGGTATCTCACAATCTTGAGGAATATTAATAATTACCAAATATGTTAATGAGTAGCTCGGTGCGAGATAATGAGAATGACATCGCGATGACAAAATGAACAGAAATAATGCCGTTGCCATGATGTGATCGGTAACGGTATATACTCTTATAAAATAGGCATGGTATAGCACCAATTATTCATAGCAGCGAGTGGAAATTAAACATATAACCTGAGAATATATATATACATGTTATATATATCCCCTTACATTAATCGAACTTTGGATAGACAAAACCTGTTATAGGCGGAAAGCAGGAGTAATTTGTAAATTATACACGATAGGAAGGTCATAGTATACGTACGACAAGCGTAGTGCGATACCGTCCATCATCCATCCATCGTCTTTATCCGTAAAAGCCGGACAGACGGCCAAGCGCTTGTAGTTAAAAAAGACTGATTACATTTATTTACAATGAGTAAGTCACAATCAATTCACCGAGACAGTTAATCGGGCATAGAAAATAAGCGGAGAGAAGTTTAAACTTGACGTAAAGTATTACCTTGAGACGGTGCTTCACCTTCTGCACAGATTGGGACGCGGGGAGGAGGAAAACGAGAAAGAAAACAAAAACGATTAGCGCACAAATAATGCCACAAAAAAACAGCATAATGATTGATATAACGGCAAACATAAATTCAATGGAACGAACGAATGCGGCACAAAGAGCGAGCATCAAGCGTGCGGCCAGCATTTATTTAGAAAATAATACGTTAATTTTTTGGAAAAAGATATTATTCCTTACAAATTTCTTCCGATATCTATCGTTAAAGATTATTTTTAAAAAATCATTTTAAATTTATATTATTTTATTTCATCTAAAAAACTATTTAGAGATTATTTAAAAAATATATAAATATTTCATAATAATATATTGAATTTTACTTTATTATATATAAGACAATCTCAATTTTCTTTCTTCATGTTATACACTTTTTTGCAAACTTTTCTATGACGTATGTCATCGTGAGTATACATACGCATCGTGTAAAAGCCGCAAGTTCTTGTAAATGTAAAATGTTGTTTTTTCGTTTTCATTGTTTTGAAGACTTACGCTTCTGTCAAAATATTACCCGGTAATTCCTTGGATTTTTACGTATAACAATTAGATGGAATTCATTGCACTCTGTACGGTGAACGATAATGCTGTAATCTTTAACATACTTTATCGCAATTTTAAAAAAATACGTACCAATATCTTATTTTTAATACCAAAACTTGGACTCCTACAAAGCCGCTTGGAAAAGATAAGTGTTCATACACTATCATGATAGCTTTTGTGAATTTGTAAGAAAAAAAACTATAAAGTCTTGTCTCATAGGCAGGTCTGCGTTACAAAATGATTCACTTGGAACGAGAACAGAAATATGCCAATTAGCGAGCGAATGAGAGTGTGTGTTACTGTGTTAAAGCGAAAGAATGAACGTTGGATAACAGCCCGTGACTGATAAAAGACTGAAGACGCGTCCTCGGATGCGACCGACGAGATCGGCGAGTTAGCAATACATTTTCACGAGAGACAATTTTAAATAAGAATCGTAAGAAATGTCAATTTAGGCATTCCTCAACGACTGGATCTTGCGATAGAGACAGAATAGCGCATGCTCGACAGTAATTGTTCGTAATGAGAATTGATCGAATGGATCAAGCGATACGCACACATTGACGAGAAACATTTCGATTTACCATTTTGCATATAGATATCGTGATATAGAGCCATTTTCGTTTTTTATGCTCTCGTTATAACGAGAGATCCAGTGTCGAGGACGGAAATTGAGTTAAGTTTAGTATAATAGAGTGTATATACCTTTGTTTATTGCACATTGAAGATCGTCTGACGGCGTGAAAAGTTGAAGAACATAACCGCAAGGTGTTCATGCAAAAGAAACACTTATATAATAATCCACATTAAACTCATACGGAAAGAGAGCTTACGTGCAATGCAACTTGCTGAAGTCTAGAGAAACAGGCGACAAGTATTTGAATTAACAATCATGCACCTATTCGAACTCTTTAACAATTGCGATACTGATAGACAAAGTGACAAAAAAGAGCAAAAGAAATATTGCAAGCAAAAAAATAAATATTAATGAATTTTTGTTTAATTATATCTATTATTATATTTAACTATTTAATTTTACATATATATATATATATATATATATATATATATATATAGAGAGAGAGAGAAAGAGAGAGAGAGAGAGAGAGAGAGAGAGAATCGTGAGTCGCTAGTCTCGAAAAATTTTTTTATCTAGATGAATATATGATATATATATATGATATATATATATATATATATATATATATATATATATATATATAATTGCAAACGTATATGCATCCCTCTGATAAACATTATCTCAATGAACATCGCGCAAAAAATTAACGCTGATATAATACTTTCGATATCAGTTGTAATATGCAATATAATATCAAAATACAAAATGTGTGCGTGTGATAACATAAATAATGAAGCCAGATATATTTAGTTGCACGAGCATGTTTATTTCCATATCAAATGACTTATAGTTTGGATTAATGAAAAAAGCGCATGCTTAGTTAGTTTTGAGTTATAAGTATTAGCCTTTCTCTTGAACATGAAATTGTGTCAACATACAATCGACATTGCAAGTAGATTGGGTAGATAAGAGAGATGCTAAAGCAATACGATACAAACGCCT
Source organism: Aphaenogaster floridana (assembly GCA_003063835.1). Classification (NCBI taxonomy): domain Eukaryota; kingdom Metazoa; phylum Arthropoda; class Insecta; order Hymenoptera; family Formicidae; genus Aphaenogaster; species Aphaenogaster floridana. The sequence continues at coordinate 438,298 of NJRP01000110.1, read as the reverse complement.
TCGTGCTTCTCCGCCGATTAATTATCGCGTAGGGGGGCACGTACCTAATGCTCTTCGCCTCTCGAAATATTAAACTATACTTGATTTATATAAATAAATATCAGACGATATTAGATCGACAGTTACGATCTCTATACTTAACGCTTGACATCAGTTAGGAAACCCTTGATTTCTCGTGGCGTAGATCGAAATTGGATCGATCCGCGATATTCAGACTTACCTTTTCCGTATAGAATAGGCACGTGATCGGTAGCCAGTCTCGTTTTCGTCTTGATACCAACGAGAAGCGGTGATCCTCGCCTCGTAGCTACGCATTCGCCCGGGAAATATTTGCTTTTGAAACATAGCGCGAAGGCTCCTTCCTAAAATGATAACAATTTTTTCGTTGTTACCTTACCTCGGATTTATTATTTCGAATCTTTTAATAAAAAATTGCGAGATAATTATAGAATAGTTCGGTTTAATGAAATATTCTATTTTTCTATGAAGAAAGTCTTTTAAATTTCATTCTTCCTTCGTAATTCTTACCAATTGCTGAACAACTTGCTCAACAAGTTCACGGAACGAATACGCGGGATGCTGTACCCAGAGATGGTGGATCAATTTGGCGATAATTTCAGTATCGGTATCGCTTTCGAATACATATCCTCTCTGCTGCAGCAGAGTTTTGACTTCCTTGTAATTCGTTACAATACCTGCATTCAAGACGATTGTACGTGAAGAATCGAAAGAAAGATTTCGGAGCAGAACGCATACATGTATATTACGAGTATTACCATTATGAACGACGACGAAGGCGTGCTCGCTGTCAGAACGCTGAGGATGGGCATTTACCTCCGACGGAACGCCGTGAGTCGCCCATCGCGTGTGAGCGATGCCGACATGGTATTGAGTTTCCGATTCGAAGTCAAGATTGGTCCCTGCGAATAAATATCGCTGATTTTACACGATGGCCCGATACGAATAACAGGACGCTCGTGTGTTTCTTTTTGCGCAACAACGACGACAAAAGCGACGCACAAGAAATGCGCAAAGTGGTTCCGCAAGTCTGAAAACTTCAACCGGCAACTTACGACAAAATATCTCCTCCTCGAGAGCCTTGACCTTTCCCTGCTTCTTAATAATCGAGATGTCCTTGCCATCCGCACTGTCGAGGGCAACGCCTGCAAAAGGACACCGCGTGAAGGAATTCCTATGAACCAATACGATGCGTCGCCTCGTTTATTTATTCGCCAAAAAGCTCTCTTCCTTTCTCTTCTTGGAACCATCGAATTGCGAATCAAAACGAAAAACGAATGAAAAGAAGTAGAGTGGTCAAATTGTATGCAGGTGGAATCTAACTTGGACGGCGAACTATCCTTTTACCGCGATGAATATTCAAGGACTTACACGATATTCAAAACTGCAAGTATCTACTATATTCCAGACAGTGCATAACCGCAAGAATGCTATACCGTTGCATATTTTCCTCATAATGTATAAAGCAAAAGACTGTAAGAAGTATCACTTTTCAACTACGACAATCTTCAGATATACTTGATGAATTTTATTATTTTTCTTAAATATTCTGCATTTTTCTAATATAAAGTATAGCTTATCAAAATGAGTAGTCCTTTCGTTGCTCCTTTATTTTTTCCCGTTTTTTTTTTAATGCTTTCGAGATTTTAGAAATATCGACTTACCTGCAGAATCATATCCGCGATATTCTAATCTCTTCAGGCCAACGACCAACAGTTCCAAGATTTCCTTTCTGCTCTTCGGCGTCAAGTAATTTAGATAAGCGAAAATTCCTGGGAATTCAAAAATATAATTACTACTCGGATCGTCAACCACGCGCAATAAAAACACAACCGTATTGAATTATCATTGACAGATATTACTTATAATAAGAAATATTAAACTGCATCTTCCATCAACGCTATGAATCATTTATTATTAATCAATAATCTTCATGTATCATATAATGTCTAATGACCAATTAGACGACCATAAAATTTGCGCATTCGTGTAATTGGCATAATTAGACATAATTAATGATAATCATATGACAGAAACTTTTCTTAAAATTTATAATTTAATTTTTTTTCTTCTTCAATTTAGAATTCTATTACTTCTATTACTATGTTTGTTTCTTTCTCCCACCCCCCCCCTCTCTCTCTCTCTCTCTCTCAATACATACTGTTTTATTATTGCATAATGTAGTTGCATGGTTCAATTGCTTCGACAAGCATTATACATGCATTTACTTGACATATTTAACTTTGATCTATTGATGAATTATACATCTTTCTTATTATATAAATTATACTAATTTCTATATATATTTTATTTTATTTTTTCTAAATAATAAAATTTCTCTTTCCGCGATCTCTCACGGATGCAACCTTTAGAATCGAAAGGTGATGTTCAACGAAATTAGAGAAGATGGCCCGTCGTCTAGCGCGAATATCTTTAGTTTTATTTTTTATATTTGTTCTTATAGAATCTATTTTAAAATACAATAAATTTGCTTCACTGTAACTATTCACCAAAATGTATTCAATCAGCTAAACAAGTACAAGAAAATCAAAAACATTTATAGTAGGCTATCTTTTAATTTTACTTGATCTCTGCACCGTCTCTCAATCTCAAATCAGCGAGAGAATGTGGAAAGATAAAAATTTCGATTTATCCGAGACCGCAAAAAGATCATAAAGAGAGATTGCGGCGAAATCTTTCGTTCTATTTTTTTTATTAACATGCTAACCTGCAGAGACCAGATACGCAAAAATACAAGCCATATAGCCTGATACTTAAAAAGTAGGAAGTCACAAATGTAGGAATTCCAAATCCTTTCTTTCTCTAATGTAAAAAGGTAATCTTATTGATTTTTTATATTAAAAGAAATTAAAAATTGCAATCTTGTTATACATATTAATATATTAATATTATAATTGGAATAATAATACTTAAAAAATCTTTCAAAGATTAATATTATACGATATTATAATCATACATAATAATTACAGCATGTAAATAAAATTTAGTTATTAAAATATGAAATTGGAGTACAATTTAGACCGAAATAAAAGCAGAGTATCAATAAGTTTAGTGTGAAAATCGAGAAACGTTAAGTGTACGCCACTGTTGGGCATTCGTCGTCGGTGCCGGATGATGGGACGTTACAAAAATGCAAAAAGCTGATGCCCGTGAACGTTTGCGAGGAACAGGGAAGGCCGGAGGTCCTGGTTGGCCTAATGACGAAAGAGAACAGGTAATTCAAGACATACGCGCGCCGGTGAAAGGGAAAGTTCACGTGCGTGAGGCTAAACGAGAGATTCGGACATCGCGGTTATTGCCACGTTATCGCGGAGCAACCACGTCTTTATATGCATCGTCGAATTTTTTCCGTAGAAGAATGGAAATCGCGTTTATCTTTAACCAGAATTCTCCAAATTATTCATTTTGTTTGGTTCAATTCAATTTGATTTATTTTCAATTCTTAATAGAGATCAATTTCATTTGTTCCTATTTGTAACAGAGAGAGAGAGAGAGAGAGAGAGAGAGAGAGAGAGAGAGAGAGAGAGAACTTCTTCTGATCGCTTAATAGAATTTTATATATTCAATGAATTATTATCAATCAGTGATATTGGTTTCCGATTATATCGTATACGAATTAGAAATTGAAACTTATATAATTTGCTATTTTAGTCAATAGAGTAATAATAATAATAGATTATCTAGAAAAACTAGCATAATTTTATTTGCAAAATGCGGATCACCTGGTTTCTCAAATCTTATTGGCTGGTAATTTAATATTTATATTAACAGAATGAACACTCTGTACGTTTTATGATTAGGCTGCGCAATACAATCGGAATATATTGATTTAAGCAAGTAGTTTTAACGTATTCTTTCTACAAAGCTATTTTGTTATTGTTTCAATATATGTAGACAGATAGATATCCAATAGCATTATCGGTGCACTATAACAATGCATAGCCTCTCGACGCTAATCAGATGGAATTACATACGGATCGAGTGCAATCAGATACAATAGAGAATACATTGAGTAAATATATATTTTGTCTCCAGTAAGAAATTCCAGTAAAAAATAACGTTTATTGTAAAATATGCCATCCACAACGTTGATAGTAGATTTTAAAAAAAGTTTAATAATTTAAACTTCTTTCGTAATAAATTTCACAATAGAAACTTACACACACAAATAGGATAGATAAAGAAGACAAAACTTCTCCTATTTCCAAATTTCCAAGTAGGATTATTGATTCATGACCGCGAACGAAATGCGATATCTGAGCATGATTTTTACACGAGAAAGATCTAATATTCGTTTTGGACGCACCCATTGTCCCACTTTTACTTTGGTTGATTTCACTCCGAAAGTTTCCTGGGCATCTTTGTAACTCTCCCTTCCCCTTGGATAGGCGCAATTTTGCCGATTGCGATGTTGATAACAGTAACAAATTTTTTGTTACTTTATTACATCTGCTTATTTATTAAAAAAATCATCATTTCTCAAGATAAATTCGTAATTGATTCGAAAACAGAACTATATGTCTCTGCATCGTCAGAAATGAAGATGCAGATACATTCTACACTATAAGTAAGCGAGTAAACATCGATATATGTTATAATACAATCGGCACAAACAATGGTGCATATATTATCCTCGAGTAGGTATATCATTGACGTAAAAGTAATATAAAAAATAATGGCGAAAATAATGTTAATAATTAACGCTTATCGACTGTTATTTCTTTACAACTCCATTAGTCTTAACGATAAGGATTAAAATATTTTTCGCCTCACAATATTAACTGACAAAAACAAAATACACGTTATTCCCTGAAAAAGTTACGGCCCATATCACCTATGACTCTGTATCATTATGAAACAAAAGATGAGAAATTCTGTATCTCTATCGATCGATCATGCAGCTTGTATTAGATCTCCGAGGAAGACTGCTCGATCGGCTTCAGCGAGACTTGAAGAGGTACTCCAATTGTATTGAATGATAAGGAAATTTTCTCGCGGTGATTGATATATACGAATATCCGGAGCGATCGAAAGAATCGTAAGAGTTTAGTAACAATATCCCTTCCACGTTCGCGGAAATTAGCTGTAAAAGCGGTTTGATGTCACGGATGATAAGCAACCTAGCGATAAGAAAGAAGCTCTTATCGAGCAGTACTTCGGAATTATCGGATATGCCATTTTCCTGAAAGCTAAAAGGTAAATAACTCGCGATATTCGAGACATTTTTATCATTTTGCTCTATATCGAAGCAATATCATACATGATGTGGGGGGGGGGGGGTCATACTCGAAAATTAACTACATTAACTGGAGATAATCTTATGACAAGAAATATATCCTTGGACAGTATTCTTTCCGAGACAGTGAGTAATTCTATTAGAGAAATAATCCTTCCGTATCACATTATCAATAATTCGCATTTTTCGCGCGCAATCACAATTACAATTCGCTATTGTATCTTGGGTGGAAAAGCAGTACAAGTCGCGCGCGTTTTCTTAACACAAAATTTAACTATTGCATTGCAACATTTTCTGCACCGATAAAAATGTTATATCATTTAATTTCGTTTCGAATGATAACCGAGATACAATTTGAACAGAAAATTTGAATGAGACAAAGATTCGAGGCCTGTTTCGATATTTTATTTCGCATTACATGGTATAAAAATTAGGTACGAGAACTATACATGTAAAAACTTTTCGAGTAATCTTTCTTATGCACCGATGAAAAAATGTAGTACATAAGTACATTTATCTAACACGAGAAACATCGAAACTTTATTGCGATGCAAAAGCAATTGAAATGCAGCCGATGTGCGTGAACAAGACTGCGGTTGAACGACCGGGCAGATGGATAATCGCGATAGCATCATTTAGCATGACGAACTTGGCCTTCCGACCTACTGACCACGATATTCTTCGTATGAGCCTCACGGCAATCACACGGCAAACTCGATTGACGAGCAAATAACACGCACATTGCTCCTTTACATCTTTTTCTTCTTATAGAAATCTGTCCCTGTTGAAGCACAGTTTATTTCCTTTAGTCCTTTGATTATCTTCAAATATCCACAAGCAATCCAACAAAGTCTGTATTATATAATATAATATAGTAAATATTTATATGTATATATATAATTATATTATATAAAAGTATATTTATATAATATTACGTATAACAAAGCAAAGTAAGAATATTTCGTAAGAATATATTAGAATAAAGTGACAGTGGAACGGAATAATACCGGATTTAATATGCATCCACCCAATAATAATTTAAATATTCAGTACTTGAGATATTTTCCGCTCGAATACCTTGTAATTGAATTTATTCATAGCAATCGAGGCAAACGAAGTGACGGGGACGATCGGGGAGAAAGGAGTCGCGTATTCGAAGGTGGATATCTCTGTCGCGTCTAAATGTCATATGTAACTGTCCTATTGCTATGTTGCTGCACACTCTCGCCTCAGGTTCGCTCAGGTTTGCACACCACGAAAAAGAGACTTTCACTCGATTGCGCCGAGCAGAGACTGTCGTCGGCATCGCTTCGTATCAGATCAGAAATTACGTATCGCCAACAGTGTCATTACACGCCATGGTACAAGAATAGTTGTAGCGTAAAAGCGTGCTCGAATTATTTTCCTCTTGACGTCGATCTTTCATATTCTGAAGATTCGCATGGTAACAGTAAAATAATACGCGGATTTTTCGGATGTTAGAATTATGCAAGCATTTCGAATTCCGAGCTTAAGCCTTAAATAAATTGCCCGAGCGTCTTGTGGCACTGGACTCCAAGATTTATAAACTAATTCGAATTTGTGTAGAAGAAACTGATACGATGTAACGCAAACTTGGCGAGAAATAATTTTATTACGATTTTCTGGAAAAATACATTCTGTATCTGCATACGTATACGATTAATTCCATCGAAAGGTTACGCTGCAAACGAATATTACTGAAGAAAGTAAAAGTTACTTAGCGAGTTGACAATGTTGCCGTAATAATTAATATTTCAATGTGCACATTTAAAAAGAGATCATCGATCATCAATCAATACTTGCGATAATCTTTGGAAAGTAGTAATCCCTTAAAAATGAGATATTTCCTTAACCCTTTCGCGCCGACTTTTTCTTCTTTGTATTTCTTTATGTTTCACGACATAAATCGAGTTTTTGTGTTTTGAAAAGTTTATTCGTCGCCTTGTAATTTTTTTGGGGGTATGGGACATATGTGTCTCATCAGTGTTTCCCAGTGGGACGTAAGTGTCCCGATAGACGTCTGGAATGAGGAGCGCGCGTCTCTCAAAAATGAACCTTTATTCAAACTGATGGGACAGCGACTTATTGCCCCAGGACCTGCATGAGACTCAACAGAATTTTTCAAATCTTCGATGGGACACACATGTCCCGTTAGGGTTAATCTAAAAATGGATAATAACGGGTTTAATAAGCACGTTCGTAATTGCAATAGACGCTTTCATTAACTTGGTCCCCACGGAAGAGGATACATGTAATTCAACATGACTATTGCGCGTATAAATGGAGATTTAGCGCTGTTGAGCTGTCTAACAAATACAATGTCCGAAACACAATCTGTGTGCAGGTCGACGTCCGAGGAAGCCGTATCTCGTACATTCCGCGGGAAAAATGAATGGCATGCTGTAACGTTCCTGCGAGCGCATACGAAATCGCATTGCCGCGGCCGGCGCCGACCGACGCGACGCGACGCGACACGACGTGGCATCCGCGACGTCCTCGAGCCTTCGATCAATCGTTATTCGTCATTCAAATTAATCATTACTCGAGGAATTTTATAATTTTAAATTACATGTCACAGCTGTGCGACAAATTCCAATTTCAGAAATTACAAATTAGCGAATATTTACTATCATGCCGGTAGATAAACATTTTTTTAGCAATTTCTTGTTAAGAAATTTAATTAGAAAAAGGACTTTTGTCGATTATATCGGTGATGCGCGATCGAAAATGTGACTCGCGAGACTTGCGTAAATCCTTTCGTAATTTCATAATGATTTTTCAAGCTGCTGTGGCATCTTCCAAAGATGTTACGTCATCTAAAACGAACGCGCCGAAATCTCGAATGAAAGTAATGTAAGCCGTCGTCGTAAAGATTTGTGAAACTGCTCCGAAACAAAAACTGTCGCAAGAACTCGGGAGTTTGCGTTATCAAATCCATTAAAATCGCCTAGTTTCATGGGCGACGTTATCAAAATGAGCAGATATTTTGTCATAAATTAACGACATACTACATTCTGTTATTAACAACCGTAAAAATAATGAATTATTTTATTAAAAATTTCTTGTATGATTATATATATACACGAATAAAAATGACAACAAAACTTTTATATTGAAGATGATAGTTTTTTGAAATGTACAATTCTACGTTCTAAGCTACTTGCTACCTCTATTAATAATCAATTGACATTTTATTCTAAAATTAGAATACATATCTCTCACTGTTTACAAGCTCGACGACAAGCTTTCATTGATAGCACGTGTACATATTTCCTCGTTCCATCTCATACTTCCGAATGTTATCATTATTGTAGTACTTTTTCTTATCAATTTGTAGAAGAGGATAATATATTTCCCGGATCAGCGCGTAAAAAAATGATGAATAGCACCGATAATTGGCCGACAGCGATCAGCTATATCGCAAATACTACATGTCCATCTATCACTATATTGATATCGGAAAGCCAATATATATTGAAACCCACAATAGAAACGATTAATAAAATTTATTCATTCCATAAATAATACATACAATATGTATATTTAAATAAACGGGGCTTTATTATTCTAGGTAATAAAACATAAATAATTAGAGAGATATAAATGTCCAGGTACATGCACTAGAGATAAAAGCAGTATTACAAAATATTCACATTATTTCCGTCAAAATTTTTCCGCTTATGATGAGCTAAGCGATAGCAAAATTCAAAATATCCTATATCAACCGATAAGTAAAATTTATGAAATCGGGATAATAATCCCTAAAATCCCTAAACGCAAAAATCAATAGCATTTCATAAGAAAGCAAAAAAAAGCTACTAACTATTTAATTCTTCTCTGTACAGCTTTTAAATTTATTCTTGAATGCAATAAACCTGGAAGGAGATAAATATCTTTCTTCTCGTATCTAGCTTCGTTTGTTGGTATCTCGTTGCGTCAATGGACAATTCGATGAGATTGCATACCGGCGCGTAGAAGCCAAAGAGTCTCTCGATACGTTCGACGCAGCTGGACGTAATCTCGCCGCTCAATTTCACATAGTCGTTTTCCGAGGAAAGTAGTCGGCAGTCGAATTGAACGCGATAACGATACTTGAGCGTGACCCGACAAAATCCACGAGCGCGTGATAACTGAATCGAATTCTCGCCATTCATCGACCGCGTCAAGCCGGCCGCGGCGGAGAGAGCGACGGCGACGGCGCTTAAAATTCGCTATGTACTTACCGCACATGTTATCAAGGTTGCTCGCCCGCCACGTATGTAGAGACACGAGCAGAAGGCAAACGGAAAGATGGTGAGACGGGCGGTGAAAAATTGATAGAGAGGTACAAGTGTGGGAGCGGAACGTCACTCTCGCTAGATATATCCGCGATGTGTGCGACACGCGCTGCTCCGAAATACAGTCTGAGCCGTGCGACAGCGTGTTCGCGGCTCTTATGACGTATCAACAGTCGCCGCGCGCGCGGCTCAGTGTGTGTGTGTGTGTGTGTGTGTGTTTTTTCACGTGTGAAAGTAGCAACGAGCCGTCAGCGGTCGCGCCCGCGCCCGCGCGCGCAGCGTCGAACGGTTGACGTTGACGTAGCTGGAGCTGCGACGCTGCAATTGCGAGCCGCCGTGCGCGGTGCTTTCACCAGCGCGACGCGACGCGACGCGACCAAGCCGACCGATCACGGAAAAGCTTGGCGCTACACGTCATCGTCGACCTCTTGGGTGGACCTCGTCTTCTCGTCTCTCGATCAGCCGCTCCACCGCTCGTAGCCGCGGTCGAACGCAACGGCCGACCGGACCGACGAGATCGAAGACTGGAAGACTCTCTTCTTCGGTAGAGTCCGCTCAAGTTCGGTCATCACCGTGTCATATTCGTGCGCGATGCAGAGCACGCTACTTGACGGGGATAGACTTGTATTTGTCGGTAAAGCTGACCCTAACGAGCTTGAAAACGGACCGTGATACCGCTAAAGCATGCGCATGGTCGTCAATACATTTTCATCCGTGGGTAATTGAGACTCGGCGGAATAGTTAGAGAACATTATTATTACTAGCCTTTTTCGATCATTCTCAAATCGAATTCAGACCAAGCGAACAAACACGAGCGAACAACTTGTTTTTCGCAATTAACATTTATCAAAGTAAATTATTTATTTGTATTTCTTCGCACTTGCTTGTTTCTTATAGATCCTACTTTATGAAACGATCGTACATTAGGTTTTTTAAATATAAATGTGATACGAATATAACTCTATAAATGATTCTTATATTTATTCAATAATAAATTGCGAATGTTTCTGAAAATGGCGTCTCGGTGGAAAACACATATGACACAAATTCCATCAAATCGTAGACTGCGCAGACAGACTACCTCGTGTATCTCGTTCGTCAAGTATTAGTAATATAACCCAATAAGGAGAACAGAAAAGTCAAAATAATGTCAATTTGATCAAATTTATGTCATTTTTTGGTATGATTGAAAAATCTCGATCTAAAATTCAAAAAGACACAATAATAAAGGAGTCAATATAAAGTCATTTTTAAGTCATCTGAGATCAAAATTTCAATCATGACCAAGAAATAACATAATTTGGTCAATATGATGTCAACTTGACATTATTTTGACTTTTCTGTTCTCCTTGGGATACTATATATCTTTATATTACACGTGCGTGGAAAATGGCCCATTACGCGCGTGTCTTCTGTGCAGAAAATAACCAATTCCACACAGAGAAATTTTCCACTCGAAACAGTGCGGTAATATCTCACTCATTCCCACACAGCTCATTTCCTACACTCTCCTTATTCCCCAATCATTCTGTTTCTCTTTTTCCCCCGCAAGTCCTCCTTTAAACTTTAGACGCACTTGTAATATAAAATAGTGTGTGTAACAAGTGCGAGTTGACAATTGTACACTCGTGCGGGTGATCGCACTCGCCTTCGGCTCGTGCGTCCACTCCGCGTTCGTGTTCAATTGTCAACTTCCCGCACTTGTTACACAAATAACTATTATGATCGTAAAAATATTCGAAATAAATTAAATGTTGGAAACGTTTGCATCTGTCTGTATAGAATAGAATTACATGCAGAAAGATTGTAACCATCTTTAAATCACGCAATACGATCGAGCCTTGTCAATCTTATCTTATATACGGTAAAATAATGTCTTTATTGATATCAAAGAGAAAAATAGAATCATAAATCTTTTAAGAGATCCTTACCAATATTTTATTAGAAAAATTTGGACGTAAGACGCTACTTATATGGTATGTGTGATATACATGTGTATCTAAAAGAGAGAGATAAACTTATCTCTCGTTAAACTATTTGATTTAATTCTTATTCGCCTGTTTGTTCGTGGAACGTTTTCCACTCGAAAATGTTAATCAGATTAGATGTTGATTGTAATCAATATTTACGAAAAGAAGATCGAATATACGAGTGAAATCGTGCAAGTATCATAGATTATAAATCAACGATCACAATCTTGGAACGTTTCCGTCAGGATTTTCATCACTTTCAGCATACATAAATACAAATTATTTTAATAATTAGACGACTAAAATTAGGAGTGACAATACTTGCGCTTGGTTTATATATATATATATACAAGGTTGGGAAAGTTACTTTATAAAAGTAACGAGTTACTTTTCAGAATCGATAACTTGTAACTGTAACGAGTTACTTTTCAGAATCGATAACTTGTAACTGTAACTAGTTACATTTTCAATGAAAAAACTGTAACTGTAACTAGTTACAGTTACAAGTTATCGATTCTGAAAAGTAACTCGTTACAGTTACAAGTTATCGATTCTAAAAAGTAACTCGTTACTTTTATAAAGTAACTTTCCCAACCTTGTATATATATATATATACCGATCTCACTTTCACGAATACTGATGAAGCAATTATTTCTTTAGCTAGATATTCTATTCCATGGAAAAAGTGATCCAGATTAATTTCCATTAGCAGACAGATAAGATGGAAGTTATCGTGACTGATAACGCCAACTTCTACGAAACCGGTTTTAGGAAACGTATGCGTGTGATGAAAAACATTTGCAAGTGAATTGTACCAAGCAAATGCCAGGCAAATTTGCAATTTTTTTCCTTAGATATCATAAAAAATATGCTTTATTTTTTAAAGAAATATAAAAGAACTATTACTGATTATTACTGGCGAAGCAAACGATTATTTCTTTAATAAAAGAACTAGTTGGGGTGAATGCATTGGTAAAAGCTAAACACTTCCTTTACAAAGCCTTGAGGCATTTGGTAGCGGCCAATCTGACCTCCGTGACTTGCGAGAACGCGGGCGAGTAAACATTGTACACGCAGTTGTTTCCCTGCAGAAAGATCTTGTTGGACGCAGACTTGGCGGTAAGTTCGGCGGAATTTACTTCGTTCTGCAAGTTTCTCACAGCGATGTTGGCTGTCCCTAACTTGACGGCGACGCATCTCTGCATTTCGAAAATGTTATTACTGAAGCAGCTCAGGAAGATGCCATCCAATTCTACTGTCAGCGTGCGTCCGGTCTGTGGGGGAAGTAACGTAAGTAGAATTTGCTGTATACCTTTTTAATTACTCAGCGGAGAGCCAAGTAATGTGCGATAATAATCGTGAGAATTTACCGAGATAAGATTGTCGATAAAACTGAGTTCGCTCTTGATGGAGCTTTCAGCAGTATCGACGCATCGTTGGGCATCGCTTGACGCTGTATTCCAAATATTCCTTAAAGTATTAGAAGCGGTATCGTAGCATGGCTGCGCATTCTTACCCTCCACCTTCGCGGCTTCCACTTCTTTCTGCCAAATAAACCAATCAATAGTGATGAATAAATTAAAAAATAATAGCGCACTATAACGTGTTTATATTATTCGATAAAATGTTGTGTTCTGCAATTATATATATCAAACGTCGCATATAGTTTGTTATACGATATCGTGTCGTCCAAATAAACGTTGGAGACTTTGATGAAAACTAATCAAGACAAATTCGAAGAAGCTATATTTGAGAACTTGTTCGATATATTTTTTAAAAACATGTCAAATTAGTGTTTCTCGATTAGTGCAGATCGATTACTTACGCGTATCGCATCAATCGTCGGATTACTATAATCGTTGTGTCTTCGCATTTGTTCATTCCAAATATTTTTGATTTTGAAAATTGTGTCCTGCTCGACGTTATTGTGAAGACGTTCGAGTTGTCGTATGTTATCCTGCACTTGATTTTTCGACTTTTGCACGCCAGCCCTCAATATGTCCAAAGGATTAGCATTGACCTAAGAATATTATATAGATGTTTGCAAAAGAAATTTTAGATGTTAATGGAAAAATTAATTTTTAGAATTCAGTGATCTATATTTAAAATTAAAATTTAAAACTTTGAACCTAATCATTATTAAAACTTTGAATAAACATCTTTCGAAAGAAATCCAAAAATATTGTACGTATCATAGATTAATCTTGAAATAACTTACAGTACAAAATACAACTAAAAGGCACAACGTTATAGCGGACCTCATGTTTGATATCACTCGGGAATTGCTCGAGTCGACACTAAAGCAAGTTGCATTCTCTTATATATATATATGGATGAATATACAGACGTTGACGTGTATTAATTTGAATAAAAGAGGGGAATCCGACGAAGCGAAAAATTTACGACATCTACCCGTATACGTGCAGTTTCGTGTGGATTCCCCACAGTAGTGTGAAATCCCGCGGTAATCTCGAAACAAATATATATATATATATATATATATATATAGAACATGTTTGATTATGATACTAAGAATTCCGTCGTAAATAATTTTCACCAAGAACATCTGTTTCCATTCCTTATCGTGTAAATATGCATTATTCTGTAATATACCCTTCTTTGTCGTTGTATATACATACATATGCCATTACTCTTTATATATTTTCTTATAAGATACTATCATTGACTTCTAATAATATCCTAAATTTTTATGCGTTAAATTATACATAAAATATCTGTCCGTTTTGAGTATATTAAGAAATAGATCATTATGCATATCGTAAATCAGAATTTTAAAACGAAATTATTTTGGAATATTATTTTGGCACGAAAATGTTGATTAAAGAATACAAATATTACTTTAGATATTTATTATTATAGATTTACTTATACTTTACATTACCTTTGACAACAATTAAAGTTATAATGGAAAGATTCTCTATTTGTATGATCATAAATAATGCTTTATAATGCTTTATACTTACAAAAATTATATAAACTTAATTAAATACTCGTTTCCTCAATGGAAAGAGAAGCGCAAAGTAAATCAATGAAAAGATTTTTCGATATGAAATCACGATAAGGGCTGATAAAAGCCAGAATTCGATTATTAATGCATAAATAGATATACAAATTAATAATTGTCTTAATTAAGATCGCAAAAATAATGAACACTAAAGCGGTTTTTATGTATGATTGTTATCAAAATAATCGATAGCGACAAGAAAATTTTTCTTTCACAATTACATCTAACTTTTGTCGACTCTTATCCTTCTATCGAGATTTTATATCGAAGAACTTCTTAATTTTGTTTTACTTATTTTTATTCGAAAAGAAGAGATCGCGAGAAATTCGCGAAATTCTATCGATGATTTATGATTTCTAGATTAAACAGATACAGTTATATTTAATCATTATGACGTACCGCCTCATTTGAACTCTAATTATAAGACAGATGTCTAGAAGTGTAGACAGACTGTTTAAACAAAGTATTTCAGACTGTATAAACATATCTTTTCGCAGAAAATTTATTACGTAATTTAATTGCCGGCTTATTAGAGTTTATAATTGAATGATACCTTTATGTCGTCAATAGCATTATTAACGATACTGTTACAATAATATCGCAGTTTTCCGAAAATATGGACTATGCAATATCACATACGCAAATAATGATTTATTTTAACAGGATATTATATTTCACGGGAAAGATAACTTAAGGAAAGATAAATTAAGTTTTATTTGTGGAATAAATTGAAGTAAATTGTAACTATATCGCGAATTTCCACAAAATCGGTTTTGCGAAATGTATCTGTGACGAAGGACAAACAAATCGTGCCGACAATTTCTGTTTTGTAATTATATTTATTTATCTTATAAATTATACAGAAAAAAGGGAAAACTGTCTTTCGAAGCAGATAAAATCTCGAGTCATAGTACCGTAAACTCTGCTAACTTAACTTTAGTTATATAGATAACGCGTAATTGCGAAACTATCTTTTTCAAAACCAACACTGTCTTGATAATTTTTCTTGAGAGAATAATTTTAAATGGCAATAAATCATAGCCAATTAAAATTCAATATAGTTAGAGATAAACGTTTTTTCTATACATTTTCGAGACATCTGGTAGCAGCCGACCTGGCCTCCGGAACCTTCGAGTGCGCGGTTGAATAAGCGTTATTTAGACAATCAATGGTCTGTTGAAGGACAATAGTGGACGCATTTTTAGCAGTAGACCTCGCGGAATTGGCGTCAGTCTTTAAATTTTTCACGCCAACCTTACTTATTCCAAGCTGATTGGTAATGCAACTGTGCAATTTTAAAATGTCAATAAATCTCGAATTCTTTTCGTAACAGTCCGGAAAGATGTTATCCAATTCTTCTATTAGCTCGCGTCCAGTCTGTAAAAAAGATTAACACGATAGTTTGGTGATTAATCACTCGGTAGAGAATAGCTGATAAGCGATTACGATTGCAAAAATCTACCGTGATAAGATGATCGATGAAACCAAGGTTGTCCTTGATAGATCTTTTTGCGGATTCTTGACATCGTCGGGCGTCAGTGTATGCTGCATAGTCGATATTTTTAAGAATATTAAGAGCGGCATCGTAGCATGGTTGAGCATTTTTGCCTCTTGCTTTGGCATCATCTACCTCTTTCTAATGATAAAGTATTAAGCTTATATGTATTATGTTTTTTTATTTATATCACTTTATCAAATGTCGTATTTTACAATTATCAAGAGTGTCGCGAATACCGAATTTTTCGAATACCTCTGGTTTAATTCAAGATAGATGATTGTTCAATAAATTCATACATCTTTCAATAAATTAGAGCGCCCTCTGACTTGTGAAAAACATTTAAAACGAACGATTTCTAATATTTTTAATACAACCGCATAAAGAAACCTATTCCATATATATATATATATATATATATATAATGTATATATTTCTGAAGGTCTGTCAAATTGCAGTTTAGTCACAAACCAATGCGAATAACTACTTACACGTATCGTATCGAGTATTGGATTGACGTAGTTATTGTGTCCTTCCATTTGTTGCAACCATTTTTTCATGACCGTCAAATCTACATCCTGCACAACATTATCGTGGATACGTTCGAGTTGCCGTATGCTACTTTCCACGGCCCATTTTGTGTTCCGTACTTGAAGCAGCAAAATGTTTAAAATGGTTGCATCAGCCTAAGATCGAGAATAAAATTTGTTATTTTGAACGAATGCGTATTCTTTTGTACCATCCTTGCCTTTTGTATCATTAATGTATGTTTAGTCGATGACAGTATTGTCGATAAAGGAGGATAAAAAGAAAACTTTATTCATTCGAGGGAGAGATTTTGATCACCAGAAAGCTTAGAGTTGATTTTTCTTTGATAGACATTCGTTTTTACAATATAATTTTTATGTTAAGTCTTAAAAACTAAGCTTTAAATTAATATTCTGTGAAAACAAGATCGTATCGACCATAAATTATTTTTCAAAGGAGAAACGAGACTTACGGTGCAAAGTACAGCCAAAAGGCATAATGCTATGACACTTCTCATACTTGCTCGTTAGTATCACTCGAGAGTCGTTCAAGTTGACACCAAAAATAAACTAACTGACAATTGATATCAATTTCACTCTTTTATACATTCGGCGTCTTAATGGTACATAATAGTCTTAATGGAATATCATAATACTAGTTTCATTTCGACAAGCTATTAGATTTTATCCGAGAGATAGCATAGATTATATAATCCATTTACATAACGATAAGACGTGATTTATCGTAAACAGATTCGAGTTTTGAGAATTTGCTCCAAACACGCACGCGATAAGTGGCAGTCGCAAAAGGATAAGGAAACGTATCAACAATAATTCTCCAATAACTTTTTAATTATATTTATTTCTCTTAAGTATATCACACATACGTAAAAAATATTTTTCAGAATATATCATATAAGTTGGGGGAACATCTCATTAACGATAAAAGTTTGCTTCCATACGCATAATCGTAACGGCATCTTTATCTTTATCGAATTGATAATTGTCTTGACTTCTCAGGATGTATTGTTTTCTCTCGAGTGTAATTTCGAATGTAATAGTAATTGACAAATGCATTAGTTTCTTTTAGGCGCTTAAACTATTTTTTTTTATGCTCCAGGGCGTCTCGAACACATCTGGAGTTAGACATCATTGCGCCCTGACTTTCGAAGCGCGCTAATAAGTAAGCGTTGGTCAGACATTGGCTGGCCTGCAGAACGACGTAGTTGGACGCTGGTAATGCACTGTACTCGATGTATTTGGCGTCCTCCTCAAACTCCTTCACGGCGGTATTGATTTTCCCGAACTCACTGAGGACGCAGCTCTGCATTTTCATTTCATCGTCGCTGTGGCAGTTTAGGAAGATATCATTCAATTCTTTTATCAGCTCATTTCCAAGCTGTGGAGGAGATTGACACGATTATAGATCCAGGTTAATTATCACGTTAATTCAGGTCGCAAAGATTCGAATAACATAAAATGACAATGAGAACCTACCGACACGAGGCTATCGAGAAACCCAAGACTGCTCTGAATGGACTTTTCAGCAGATTCTTGACATTTTACAGAAGTTTGATATGCTGTTTTGGTATGCTGGTTTAGAGCCCAGAAATTAGTATTGTAGCAGTGTTGCGCATTCGTGCCCCTCAACTTAGCGTTATTTACTTCCCTCTAAAATAGACAATAAATGACAACTATTGATTATTCGATAGACTTGCAAATTTTTCGACAAATTTGATTCGATTCTAAATGAAAACGAAATTATCGCAATACAATATCGTTGTTCTGTTTAAAACACGAACGGCTTTAATATCATATCATTTTTAATACAATACAGCATTTTGCGACACATTTTAACATTTTCATATATTATCAAAACATGGGTATTGTTACACGATCATCCAAATTTTCATGCACGAATCGATGTTAATAAATTAGCGCTTTATCTTTAATTTAAATATTATTTTAAAAACGTTGGTAAAGCGCCAAATGTTAATAAGTGCATTCTGTATAAAACACCGTAAAAATCATTCCTTTATATTATAATTTCTCGGCATGGTATAAAATTATGAACACGATCTCGCCTGTTATATAACAATTCAAAAAAGCATTTCGTTCGCATAAATTTTTATATTTTGATGAAAAATAACCGAGACAAATTTATCGAAAGATCCATATTTGAAAATATTTATTTGATATATCTTTAACAATTAATTAGTTTAAATAACTATTGTACGAAATAAATAAGTAAAATAAGCAGTGTATGCACTTCGATTACAAACCGATTCGAATTATTACTCACGCGCATCGACTCGATCAATAGATTGGCGTAATCTCTGTAATTGTCCATTTGTTCCCACCATCTTTTCGTAATTGTAAGAATGGTATCCTCTTTAGTATCAGCATGGACACGCTCTAGTCGCTGTATGGTACGCTCCACAGTCCATATCGCGCTTTTTACTTGTAGCTTTGCATCTTCCAAATAATCAATTGATGGAATGGGAGCATAGACCTAAGTGCAAAAAATAAACGCTGCACTAACGAAAACATTACTTTGAGTAATCGTATATATATATTATTGCAATTCTCACTAATTTGAATTAACATCTAAGTTCAGTCGGTGAGAGTATTATACAAAATGGTAAAAACGAAACTTTAATCGCTCAAAGGAGAAAACGATTCAGAATATTTTAGCAAACATTCTGTCCATTAAAAATGGTTTTATGTTAAAAATGCTTATTTATTATACAAATTTCCATTTTGGCTATCTTTTTTCACCATCTTTTCTCGCAATGAAAAGGAAGGAACTTACGGTACAAAGTACAGCCGAAAAGCACAACGTTATAGCGTATATATTCATGCTTGCTTATTGGTATCACCTGGGAGTGGCTCTGTTAACGCGAGAATTTGACTAACTGATAAGTATTACATTAATTGCGCCTTTTTATATATAAGATGATAAAAAAAACATTTTGACAAGCTTTGAGAAGTGGTATGGAGGGAGAGGGAAATAAGATAAGCAAATCCTGCTTAATAATCAATGTCAAAGAATGTCTGATCTCGAAGATACGAAGAAGTCGTAAGTATGTAGATATATCTTTGCAAACGCGATTCAAATACTTTTATCATCAAATAGTAGACCTTTGAACTTTTAAAAGTCTAATTATATTGAGTTTATTTAAGCATCATGAAGAATACAAAATGTTTCTCCTTTAATTCTAAAGCTGATATCTTAAAGGATTGCCGAGTGCGCGTGTGATGGTTGGTGCTACTTACTGTCACTCCTACGTAAACCAAACGATAGATTAGGTAATCAGATTTTGCAAAAAAGATAACGCGTATTCATTTGTATAAAGACAAGACGCTGCTTATCGCACCTAATTTTGCGACCTCATGCGAAACGTACGCACGATGACGTCAATTGCATGCATATTCGCATGAAAAAACAATTCTCGTTTTGCAGATATTTTTATTTCTCTCATATTACATACGGAATTACTCAATTACTCTTTCGGAAAATACCATAGAGTCCCGATCTTGGGGTACATACTACAAGCTATACTAGTTTTACGTTCGGTACAGAGTATCGCATAATATCGTAATGATGTTTTTTTCGAAATGGCAATCTTGGGACGTCCTAATTCCTCTCGAGAGTCACTTTCAACGAAGAATAGTCATGTTCGACAAATGCAGTGATCTTAAAGTTATGGATTCTATGTCGTTCTTATCGTGGTTGTGGTATCGTGGTTGGTATCGTGGTTGGTATCGTGGTTGGGATCGTGGTTGGTATCGTGGTTGGTACCGGGGTTGCTGTTGCGATACATTGAGTAACTCCCATTCTGATCGCGGTCCCCGCCGAATATGTGATGGAATAGGCGCGTTTTATGCAGTTGTTGGCCTGCATAAGGACATTCTTGGACACGGGCCCAATGGTGATCTCTGCCGTAATGCTGTCGCTCTCCAAGGTCCTCAAGGAGCTTTCTATTCTCGCTAATTCGCCAATGATGCAGGTCTGCATCCTGTAAATGTCGCTGTCGTGACAATTCAGGAAGACATTGTCCAATTCCATCGATAGCGCGTCTGCGGTCTGTGGGAAAAATTTACGAGATTAGAATTTCATTAATACTAATTATTATGAATCGATGCAATTGTGTCATGAAAACATACCGAGATGAGATTGTCGATAAAGCCAAGGTTGTTGTGGATGGAATTTCGAGCGGTGTCTTCGCATTTTGTAGCATCATTGTTCGCTACTTCCTCATTCTTGTCGATGCCATCGATAGCCTCTTTGTAACATGCATCCAAGTCGCCCGTGTTGCCCGCCGCCTTAGCGGCATCTATTTCAGCCTGAAGATAAATAAATCCTTAATATAGCGAATGAACTAATGCATTACGTATCTATATATTTTATCAAATATCAGAGCCGTCAAACTTATCATGCACGGAATTTTACAGAGTATCTTTAATCTTTTATATAATGATTCAGATTCACAGATTTTTCGACAAACTTGAGCTTGGTTCCGATTTGTGTGAAAACGACATTTCGAACAAATGATTATATGTATCTAATTTTTAATATAGTAGCATCGTAATTTCGAAAACTTAGTCGATATATCCCTGACAATTTGTTAGATTTATCAATAATTACGAGATAAATGGAGAAAATTAGCGCATGTCCGCGCGCGCGCGCGATCGTAGATTGATTCGAATTATTACTTACGCGTATCCCAGAAAGTAATAAAGTTTTGTAAGTTCTGTGGCTGTCTTGTTCTTCATTCCATTTTAACGAAACTTGCCGGAGAGTATCATCCTCGGTCTGCATACGGAGTAGCTCGAGTTGACGTATAACAGTCTCTACATTCCATTTCATGTCCCTCACTCGAAGCCTCAGAATTTCCAAATCGGTCGACATTGGAACGGCCTCGATCTAAGGTCAAGAGGTAAAGATAAAAAATAACGGGTGCATTTTGATTACAATTACATATTTTTGCGATTTTTGTCAATTTCAATTAATGTTTAATCCATATTTGAATTAATCGATAAAGATATTACATGGAAAGATAAAAATGGAATTTTAATAGCTCGATGAGGAGAACAATACAGATTTTTTCTTACGAAACATTCTTTAACAGCCATCTTGGCCGTCTTATTTATATAGTAATGATTAATTTTATTAAATCTTATTAACTATGCTTCGAATTAAGATTCTGTACAAATAAAATGCAAAACTTTTATAAACTGTCTCAACAAGAAACTTACGGTACAAAATGCAGCCAAAAGGGACAATGCGACGGTGATCCTCATGATTGCTTATCGATATTGCCAGGATGTCGCTCGAATTCACACAAAAAATCGGCTGACTGACAAGCGATATTAATTGCGCCGTTTTATATATACAACGTCTTGGTGGAATACCAATGATTATTTCGATAATGATCGTAGAGATAACGATTACAGAATCTGTCTTTAATATTTACGTAACAACAGCATTCTCCCTCTTATCTACTGTGATTTTGTATCAAAGAAAGCCACTTTATTTTGTCTAACTTGTTTTCATTCTAAGCGAGCCGCGAGGATTTCACAAGGCATCGATGACTCATAATTTTTAGATCAAACAAGTAGAGTTATTTTTGCAGTTATAATAACGGCCCCATTGGGACTCTAAGCAGATACCAAGAAGTGTGAACAAGTGTTTCTGTGAAAAGTGAATTTCTGTTCAAACATTTCTTTTTCGCAGAAATTTATTATGTAATATCAACTCATTTGCGAGACAAGAAACTTTCTTTGTTAGAAGAAATGAAGCTTTCGTTAGCGAAAATTATTATTAATCATTATATCCTCTATGGTTTGTAAATAATTGACAAATTATTAGAGGTAAAATCCTCAAATTCTAACGAACCGCATATAATAACGCTTGAAAATTTTCATTTAGATAAATGACCATGTGAATTTTTCAAAAATAAGTTTTGTCTACTCTTAGTACGACTACTTTTTCGCATAAAATCATAGAAATAGATTATTTCGTTAAATCATGAACCAAAGTTGTATTAAAGATATTCCACGTTGCATTAGGTTGCATTAGATGTAATTGATAGACTACATACATTGCTAAATATAATTCACAACAGACTTTATTTGATTATATCATATATCTTAACATATATATGTATATATATATATGTATGTATCAGGAAATACATGAAGCATGTAAAAAATGTGATCGCCGCCATCGCAAAGGTGCATACCGTGAATGGCTTGAATAAAATCAGAATAAAGGATCGTTGATGCACGACGCAAAAAGTATAGACATAAATAAATTACAAAGTTACAGTATATAAATATTAGAACGAAATATACATCGCACGTTCGCATTAATAAACTTAATCGCCTATTTACTAGGATCACAGTTACACACACATTCATAATATGTGTAGATTAGTACACACTGTTTTCGGCTTTTTACTCATCGAGGATATATCGAATTATTATCCTTATTTGTACATCGTCCTAAAATAAATGAATCTAAATAAATATAATGTCATCTAAAAGAAGCCTATGACTAGGTGATATCTCTGTCTTCGATGGCGCCGCTAGCGATAATACTACTGTCACATTTCAATAGAAACAAAGTGTTCTCGATTAAACTTTGATTAAAAATAACTTTACAAGCGCGTGATAATGCGTATTATATCGTATAGCTTAAAAACAATTTTAATACACTGTACATCACTTATATCGTCCCGGGGGTATTTAGATAATTTGAACTTTTCAGCTCGTCCTCGCAATTCGCTCGTCTTCGTTCCGCTTCCGAGGGTGAGATTACAGTTATGACTGCTGGGTGGGACCACGGTTATAATTGCGATCGTGAAGGTTCGTCAAGAAGAGGGGCTAAGTTTGAACGCTGCGTACACATGCTCGTGGTACCAAACCTCTTCGATCACCTTTCGCGCACAATAACCACTTATTATCCACCTCTAATATTACTTTCAGTTTCTCCCCCTCCACGAATGAGAGGTGACCGGTGTCCGATGGTATCCTATGAGTGAGGGTACGAACTTCTCTGGAATCGAGATGCGCGAACCGTTATCGTACGAATCTAAAGAAAGAAAGAAAGAAAGAAAGAGCTAAAATACAAAGCAGAAAACAGGTAACAAAGGTAGAAAAGAATTAGTGCAAACCAAAGTTACATTACGATTTCACTTGCGCAATATAAATGCTCGTATAAATGAATAATATTTGCAACTAATATAAAACTCGAAGAAAAAGATAATAAATTCTGAAAAGTAGATACAAAAATAAATACATGCTCATGAAACATCGATACTCACTTGTGTGGATGTTTCGAAGCTGGTGTCCTCGAAACGGTGGTAACGGTTGGTCGTGGTAGAGAGGTCGAAACGGCTCGTCTGTGAGGCGAGATTAGATTCTTATCATTCGACGTTACTCCATGCGATTTATAAGGTAAGGAACTCGGACGTGCAGTGTGAGTACGTGTCACACCTAGAGTATCTTGATCGACGCGGCTGGTACGACGCGTCACGTCTCTCGCTTTTGTGTCCATAGGCTTTTTTAAAGTTGTCTTTGTTGTAGGAAGGTTAGCGGGTTTCTTTAACGAAGAGATTCCCGATATGGGTGATTTTGATGATTTCCCGACGATATTCGCCGCAACATTAGACTGCTTCACTGGTGATGTGAGCAATCTAGGTATCTTTGATTTCCCTAATACTCCGAATGTCCGAACTGGCGAAGAGGGAGTCATTACGGTGGGTTGGACCTTACTACCTTCCTTACCAATCATCAATTCCCATTTTTCTTGCAGTTTTCTGAATTTCGTCTCAGTAGAGAGACCATCGTCGTCACTTGGTTTAGCATCAGGACTAAAAAGTTTAGATTGTTGTGGCTGCTTGCTTGCTCTCTTATTTAGAGGGGAGTGTTCCAGACTGTCTGTGTAATCTTCGGAATCCTCGGAAGTCAATTTGTCTAACGCGTAAAACGCCTTCGGATTTATGGCACTGAAACGTTTCTTTGCGTTCTGAAGGTCGCCTTTATGCACGATGCTGCATTTGTCGTCCATGTTGTAAGCAATGCAAGATCTTGGTCGTGTTTTTTTCGGACTGGGAACCATTCCACAAGATTCCGTTTCCTCACCCTCGAAGTCTTTCATAGTCAGATCGGCGTTTCTAAAGCTCATAGCCTACAAAATCGCGTCGAATAAACACATGCAATGACAGATACAAAAGAAATCGAACGATAAATTTACTTACATTTACAGTATGATTATTCATATTCCCAAAACTATTTTGCAATTGGCGATACTGATAGAGAAGATCCAAGTGAAATGGACAGAATGCAAGTGGATTCAGGATGTACAACAATGAATCGACGATTTCTCGGATATTGGCATTGGCCAAAGCCGCGACGAATAAGCTATTGTTATTGTAATGTTTCCGTAAAATTGATTCACGTGTACATAAATACGCAAACCATGCATCTAGAGCTCTTAGACTAGAAAAAAAACAGAACAGATTAATTATATAATTAATTTGTTAAACGAATAAATTGGATAAAGATTGTACAATAAATATAAATGAGTTACATCGTAATTTATAATGATATATATATACACAAGGTTGGGAAAGTTACTTTATAAAAGTAACGAGTTACTTTTTAGAATCGATAACTTGTAACTGTAACGAGTTACTTTTATAAAGTAACTTTCCCAACCTTGTATATATATATATATATATATAGACTATCGATTCTAACTTACTTTAGCAAGCCAAATACAAATGCATGAAATTTCAACATTCCTTCTGTAATAACATCTTCGCCATTAATTCTCTGTACTAATTCATTCAACGTCTTCGTAAGAGGTCCTTGTTGAGAACTAGCTTCAACGACCTGCCAAACGCTATTAGTAATTGGTCCAAAGGTAGAATTCAAATGGGGTTTCAAACCATCCGACATAATAGCATATAAAGCCGGACACAAATTACTCAGACAGATTTGTGCACACTCGTTTTTTTCATTATAATTAGGACGACTGTGATTGGAATCGGCATTCCAATATTTCAATAAAAGATCCACCGCTCTATTTACAGACGACACCATTTCTGGAAAGAGTACATCACATTAAGGATTTCAAGATATTTTTACTTGATACTTGATAGTCAGATATTAAAGAAAACATGCATACTTTTTTTCTCTTCTAGCTCTATTAATCTATCCTCAGCAGCCTGATCCTGGCTTTGTTCATTTACGACGACATTCAGATTATTTAGCTGAAATAAATAAATATTCTTACATGCACAAAAGAACAAGTCATAAAGAGTCATAATCAGAAATCTGCTCGTGCTAAAATTAATTTAGTGGTTTACCTTAGCGTCCAGATGCTTTTTTCTTTGGTGTACAGCAAAACTAACGGTTTTTCTTTGCGATTCTCCCATATCAATATTCCTAACGAGTGGATCCTTGTTCATTCTCAAAGCTAAAAATTTTCTTACGTACGATCTCACTTTAACTTCGGCATTGTCGATATCCCCGTCACTGCTTTGCGACGAGATTGCGCTACGTTTCAAATATTCTTCTAGTTGTTTGATATCATCGTCGCTATGTTGAGAAGTTTCCGATTCTACGTTCGCGTTATTCGTAATGTCGTTTAATTTCTCTACGATAATTATATTGCCAAGCATATTAAACAAACATACATCGAAAGACAATCCGTTATAAAAATCTGAATAAATGACAAATGATTCATCCTTACCTTTAAGATATCTCTCCGCTTCTGTCTCATCGACATCCTTCTCCGAATCGATAGTTCTTTCGCGACATAATAACTGTAAATCATTGTTCATATAATACGGCTCTTGCAAGGACATTCTTTTGTTAATTTCCACGGATTGTTCTTCCGATTGTTCGCCCACGTCTCCCATCTCGAACATGCTGTATCGTTTATTCGTGAGGACTTTGTTCTTTCGTAAAATGCTCCTCGGCAACGGCGGTCGCGGCGGAACCCGATTACTAAAATCGGGTTCACCCTCGCCTTGTGGTAATGATACAGATCGCTTTGGAAGAGACGGACAGGTCTGTCTCGTTTGATTGAGTCTGTGCATTTTCTTGTCGTTATTCACTAAACTAGCCTCCGAACTAATACTGTCATAACGATATAGATACAATGGATTAATAGCATTGTTCGACAATGGCTGCTGATTTGTCGAGGAATCGGTTAAAATCGTTGACGAGCCTCTATAGCCGGAAGATGGTTGTGTCGCGGTGCTGCTCGTTGATGAAGTATTATTCGGTATAATTTCGCTGATCGGTCGTGTCTTGTGACGCATTGGCGGAGATAAACAGAATAGGGGTCGCCTAACTTCCTCATTGACATTAATGTATCTCGATACTTCCGGTACATCATGTAAAATCTTTTTGTATTCATGCGGCAGAAGGAATGTCAACGACTCCCAATCTTTTATATGCGCGAACCCACGTTGTCGTAGAGCATCGATATCGTTACACGAAAATGGTCTACCCGAACGAACAGTACGTTTCCATTCCATCTTATTTCTGTCAAATGTGTGTGGTTTCAACGCAATGTTATCAATTTTGGTATCTTTAGTCTTGAGAAACGACAGATCGGGCAACGTATAATTAGGATACACAACGTACACAGGCTTTTTATTAACTGTTGTTTCTTGCAGTAGAGGACCGTGATTCTCCTTCAGCGCGGTAAAGATTAAAGAAGTTTGAACCGCGTTGTCCTCCATTTCCGCATTCGCTTGTATTCCTGTTGTTCGACAGATCGGGTGTTTCTTTTCCGTCAAGACGGCCCAGCCGTTCTTCTGCTCAAAGGGATTGTTGGTATCGAAGCTCCGTTGACCGCTCGTAGAGCCCGACTTGGATATACTCTCCGAAAGTTCTTCTACCGATGCGGATGACGCCATTTCGACTTTATCGTCATTGTTTCGTATCGCGCACTTTAAAACGTTCAAGCTGTCTTTCTGATTCTCTACATCACGATTATTAGTCACATCACGCCTGATCCAATTTATAGAGAAATCGTTTTCGGGCACGCGACGATCACAGCTATTATCTTGACCATTTTGCCGTTGTATCTGAGTGTTCGTGTTGGTCGCGCTATCGCTGCCGCTGTTGCTAGTGGGCCAGCCGCTGTTGTCGCTGACGGAATCCGACTGATCCAAAGCAAGACTCATTCCCTCCACGCTCATGCTCTTTTGCTTCATAAACAATCTGACGAGACTTAAATTTTGCAGCTTTTTTGTACCAGCATTTTCTCCATTTTCCGAACTTTCCGCATTTGTCGAACGACTCATTGCGGATCCAGAACTATGCAACCGCTGCATATGATTACTTGATTCGGCGGAATCAACCTGTAAAGATAAAGTTCATATTATGAAATCACATAAAATATGATTATTATAAGTCGTACAAATAAATTTATCTGTATCTACGCTTACACTAAAATTAAGAGGTATATTAATATGCTGGAATTCACGAACGCAAGACAGATCCGGTAAACTTTGGCTCCGTTTATTCATCCCACCGAGCGTCAGATTAGCAGCACTTTGTGAGATATCTGGTATCGTATTATTGTTACCGGAGGGATGACGGGTTATTACTTTATTCATGGAGGAATGTTTTAGATTACTCCATGTTGTATATATCTTTGAGTCTGAACATGCCATTGATAAATCTAGCATAGCTTTCATGTCTTTCGGTTTATCATAAAATACATCTGGTGATTCATATGTCTTGTGTTTATCTGAAAATAATAATGAGCAGAGTAATTAAAAAGAATGAAAAGAAAAATATAGAAGAAAAATTTTAAGAGGCAAATTATTTTTAATTTATAAACATTTGAAATTGATTTGTATTAGTCTGTCTCAATTGCGACATATATATTACCATGATTTTCAAAATCTTGAGAGCCATCCGAATACATAGTCATGCTGCCCTCAAAAGCGATGGTATAATTGTTTTTATTATTCGTTTGACAGGTGAGTAGCATATCTTCGCAGTCCAACGAATCTACGCTATAGCTACCACCTGGTGGTAGCATTGGTGTCTCCTTTACCGGAGAAAACAGCAACGACGACTTGCATATGGATATCGTATCGGCGGTGGAACATGCGGAATCTTCTCCCTTTGAATAGTAATATGCAATTGGTACATAAATTGTAGGATTATATAAAATTAAACTGGTTTTTTTTTTTGTAATACACATCTATGTAGTACTAGTCAAGATTTCAATTAACATTAAATAGGATTATACATATTTAAGGCGTTAACTAGAGGGAGTCTTATTACTATTAGGGATTATTATATATAGAATTTCATTTGATTCATATTGATTAAACTTAATATTATAATACGTTTGTATCCATGCAAAAAATAGAAATTGAATGTAAGATTGTTAGTAAGATTGGTTGAATAGCAAATGTATAGGGAACACTGTTCATAGCAATTGGGTTTGTGCTTTCGTCAGCCGTTGTCATACCTGGCTACTGGTATGAGGGCTGATGGAGGAACCGATGTCAAGCTTTTCCATGACAGATCCAGATATACTGGCATACTGTTCCCTTTGACAGTTAAACTGTAGCGATAATGGAACATATACCAGATTTAGATTATATAAAAAATTTTAAAATAAAACGCAAGTGTGCAAAATCGGATTCCTATTTCAATATAAAGCTTCGTGTAAACTGCTGCAAATTCGTAATGACATAAATGTGAAACTGTGATCATTTTACTATTTCCATGATACACTTCTTTACGTTTAACATCTGTCAGTTTACACTCGGCTTAAATGATGAATTTGCGATAATAAGGGTTAATTTAAATTATACTGTATTAGGTCTTTACTTCGGAATGTTGAACTGGTTCTGTGCACATGACAGGCAGAGCCGTAAGAAGGGTATGAATGTCCGCAGTACGAAAACTCTCCATATCAATCTCCGCCAGATTAGCATCCAAATTACGAGCAAGGTCGTCATAATAACCCAGAAGATCCTTGGGAGTATAGGATGCGGAAAGCGATGAAAGAACACTGGGATGGATATGTAGTCCTCCGTCTCTGTATCTAGAAGTTAGATATGCGTCAGGGTATAATATCATCGAAAAATAGGCATAAATGCTGAATTACTTACCCATAATCGATAAACCATTGATACTCAACATTGTCTTGAACGAACTCCGAGCCAACCAGATCCTGCTGGATGGAATCTGTCGCCGGATTAGAATTGCAATCGGATCCTGGAGTCTGTGGCTCTTCCATCACTGCTACGCCTTCTCCTGCGACTGAAGAGGAAACTGGGTCATTACATAGCAAGAAAAATATGTTTGCATAATCGAGTATAAAGACGAATGTCACAACGGTAGATATTCCGAGTACGTGCGTAATGCAGTTTCCCTTCCTACGTAAAGTAATAAAATTAGCGATCGTGATTGAAGATGCGACGAAGGTATTCGGCAACAATGCATTCCGAGCATTCGAGAGTGCGTTTTGTACAACGACTTACGGGGATGGTTTACGTCGCAGCTTTCATCAGCGGAATTGGCAGTGCGACGCGAGCCTGCCAACGCGTTCACGTCCGTAGTAGGACTGGACGATTCGTCAGATCGCGTCATAAAAGTCGCGGAAAAATACGACTCGCGCATCGCAGTTTCATAACCCTAGTCTCGCGAAGCGCACCTCGGCATCTCTCTTTCTCTCTCTCTCTTTCTCTCCCCATCAACCTCGAACGAACAATCCCGCGCACACGCGGCACACGTAATCGCGGGATCCTGTCTCGAGGTGTCTCGAGATTGTTCGCCGCATTTACGATTACGGTTATGACAACGCGTTGTACCGACACGAGACATTCGCGTCTGTTCGTTCTAGCTGCACCTTCCCGCGTTCTCTACACTAGAGTCTAGACGCGAGATAATTATCCGGATATTGATTTCTCCCAACAATCGATATTCCAGCGTGTGAGTAGAAATTCTGAATTTATATACGAGAAAGTAACGAAACGAGAACAGATAGATTTATAACTGTTGTTTGATTTTATTCTTCCATCCTGACTTTCGTAACGAGAGGCAGAAAAGTACACCATACGAGCGAGTGGAATTCGATCTGCTCTTCTCCATCGCACTTGCTACAATAATTTGCATCTTCTTTCTAACTCCCACCTAAGATGGGATATACATCTATCGTTTTAATTGCAAAAATTGAGACTAAAACGAATAAATATATTAGATCCGTTCGCTTTAATCGCATCTTCTGCATTTAATTTAATTCGTTGACTGTCAAATTTTTTTACGAGTATCCCAAGTAGAACAGAAAGTCATGATGACGTCAAAATGATGTCAAAGGCGTCATTTTAGCATCATTTTGACGTCATCATGACTTTCGTGTTCTACTTGGATATATGCATATATCCTGCAGCGTTTACGCGACAAATATGCCTCGACATCCCAAGGAGAACAGAAAAGTCAAAATAATGTCAATTTGACATCATATTGACCAAATTATGTCATTTTTGGTCATGATTAAAATTTCGATCTTAGATGACTTAAAAATGACTTTATATTGACTCCTTTTTTATTGTGTCTTTTTGATTTTTAGATCGAGATTTCAATCATAACCAAAAAATGACATAAATTTGGTCAATATGATGTCAAATTGTCATTATTTTGACTTTTCTGTTCTCCTTGGGATATGAATTTGCACGCGTACGCGTATATATCGGGGCACATTGTTCGCTTCGCGTCTAGATATTCATTTATCATGATTGTTGGAAAGACGTGTATATAACATAAAATTAAAATAATTAATAGAATATCATCTCTTGCCAGTCGGGTCGACTTAAAAATTTATCACATACGTTTATATATACTGGCGATTTAGAAAATTAAAATTTAAAGTTTATAAAATTAAAACATAAAATTTGCCGTACGTAAAGAGATAAAATTTCATCCGCTCACATAGAAATATGAATTTAATCCGTGAAATCAAGAGCAAATTATTTCCCCTACGGCGCGAGAAAAGTAGGACGAGTTTTTTAATTCATCGATTGATCAATCGCATTATGCGCAAAGACAACTTTGCTCCGTAAAAGCTGTATTAGCGCATAATGCGATTGATCAATCAATGAATTAAAAAACTCGTCCGTATAGTGTCTCGCTGTTGTATAAACGCGGAATTATTAAACTAAAATGGGGGGGGGGGCGTTTGGCGCGCCTGAATCGAGCAGATTTGATATTGGCGGGAAACGCGAACGGTGAACGGGCGTCGGTGCGGACTGCGGAAGCGGAAGGAGTGCGTTCTTACATTTTCGCGAGATGCACCGATCGCCGCAGGATTGCCGACGGTGCCTACGCTTGGGCGACGGGGGCGACGGGTTCCTGTACCGCCTGCACCGCCTGCACCGCCTACACCGCCTGTCGCAAGTGGGCGGCGGCGGCGGCGGCGGCCGCCGCGCCGTGGGACTCGTCCGGCCCACGGAGATCTCTGCTATCTTCATGACGATGCACAGCAGCAGCACTAACATCATTCGTCGACGAGTACGTCGGAATCGCGCTCTCAGCCGTCCGCTATATCATAATAGCGTTTCCGTCCGACTGCGCGCGACCGAATCACCAATCGGCCGAATGCAGCGACGTTATCGCGATAAGGTCCGCGATAACGCGAGATTATCGTTCGAAGCGCAACGACACTCTATACTTTTTTTTTTAGCGCGTCGAGCGACGACGCTTACACGCGTAGGACACGTCTTTATTTTTAATCCTAAATTCTGTCGCTTCTTTAAGCTTCTTCCGCGAGGCTCTTGGTCAAATCCGATCCGAGCGAACAGTCGCACACTCTCGATCGAGAGGGACGATCGTCATCGTCGCGATGAGCGAGAGGAAACGCGCGTTGGAACGATTCATCTGGAATATTAGTATATCCTCGCAGCTTGGCGACCTACTATTTACGATCGTTAACTATATAGCCATAAGTAGTTGGAGCTTACGTAGCTTTTAAAAAATTCCGTCCGCCCGCGCCCTCAAATATCGCGGCCAAAGCAAGAAGCAGCGACTTGCAATTAAATGTAAGCGTGAGATTAAACCGTAGAGTTTCGTAGAAACGTATGATATTACAGCGCGACACGTTAATCACAAAATTCAAGAATAATCGTAAATTATAAAACCGATAATGCGTTAAAGGTTAAACGTTCAGATATTTGTATTGCGCGATTATCGATAACAATGATCTCCAATTACCTTCGGGCCCATTGGACCCATTTGGTAATCATAAAGATTTATCTACGGCTGTTATTATAAAAATCCATAATTACGAAGCGGATATAGATTCGTCGGCTAATTTTCTTTGATTTCGATACAACGAAAAAAAAAAACGCGCGTGCAAAAAGTAACTCTATAGATCTGGATGAATTCCGTCTGGCAGATTGGCAATTTCAAATCCAACTGTTAGCAAGATCGAGCGAGATTACGCGGAGAGAGAGGACTGGGCTCGAACTCTGGCTCGAATGGGAAGTTCCAGTTATACCGATCGATCGGTAGTTGCGAACTACCTCGCGATGAGTTTTCGTGCATTCAACCGTATTTGCTTCGGCAATTAGCAATTTCTGGCATCCCGAAGACACGTCGATCCGAACGATTCCCTGAAGGAAGTTGCGTAAATCGCTTGGATTTTGACGGAGACGTGTTCTAGACGCGCTTTAAGCGCTCTTTAGGCTTTATTGCGTCGTACGCGAAGCGAAGGTTTTTTCCTAAGATCAAGTAGTCGTCATACCAAATGAGAGACGAGATAAAATCACAACCTGGACAAACGCACACGCCCGATCGCCGTGAAACGTCATTCGCGCGCGCACAAAGAGCTCGCACGGCTGTCCGCGAAACACCCTCCTTCCGGAGACTCTTATCCGGTCGATCGGCCGATCGGCCGCGACTCGGAAAAGACTCGATCTGACGCGTCGGACGTGACGCGATAACAACGCGGCAATCGCGAGCACGACCGGCGGCGAGTCTTGCTCTTTTCGCCGGTGAAACCGCGCCGACCGCCGGCGATCTCTCGTTCGCCGGCGATTTCTCGCCGAGCGATCGAGCACTTTTTCACCGCCGAGAATCGGCCGCGCGATCGGCCAAGATTATTTTTCCGCGACGGGCCCTGAGTCAGACTGCTCTCTCGCGTGTCCCGCGTCTCGCGGGAGGGCGTTTGCACACGGCACCACACGACGCCGGACTCTAATCTCTATTAATAAATGCTCGCACCGCCTCTCGTATATACAGGGCAGAGCGAACGAGAGCGAGGAGGAGGAAGGAAAGAAACAGCCGAGTTGCGGGGAGATCGGTCCTGCTCGGAGGGCTCGGCTTCGTGCAAGCGCGACGATCGCGCGGATCCGAGATCCGATTGTTGCCTATGCCTTATAGTTTATCCCGAGCACTTATTGATACGCGTATCAAGTAGTGTATTTGAGCTGAACAGCCAATGATTAAACTAATTTACTATTTGATACGCATATCAAGTGCTCGGGGTAAACTAGGCATGTGGAATGTGAGTTTGTCCCACACAGCACGCATGTCCCGAGGATATTCTATCGCCTAAGGATGTCCTCGGGACGTCTTTTGGATGTGCGTGCTGTGTGGGATGAGTCTGTGGCGAACGCTTCAGCGACGGCATCTCCTCGAAAAATGTCTATCGATGTACCGATCCGTTCGCCGAGCGCGTATGCAAAATCGCCAAAATCGAGAACTGGAGCGGGGACCGTAAAGGCTCTTTCGCGCGCCGCGGCGTTCGGGCGTTCGAAACCGTCGTAGTCTCGTACGACGCGAGAGAGACGGAGAGAGAAAAGGGACTTTGAGCTATATTTCGTCAAGAATCGTTAGTCATCGAAAAGTTATCGGTATCGCCACGATATAGGTACTTTAGCGAAGCTACGCGAGTTTTAATCTCCCGTATGTAGCATGTTCCCGACCCAGATAGCAAAGAGAATCCAAAAAGAATTCTTTTGGAATCCCCGAATTATGAGACGAATTCCTTTTTCATCCCATTTCTGTTCTAAAAGCACTCTTAAGGGTTCAAAAAGAATTCACTTTTATATCACCAATTCTGGGCTCTTCTTCAGATACAAAAGGAATTTTTTTTATACTCCATAAGAATACTATTGAAAAGGAATTCTTTTTCAGTTCATTTCGAACAGATTACGCTAATTCATATAGTATTTGAAAAAGTGAATTCTTTTTCAACTCATAACGACCACATGGTGCTATCTGGGAAACGACCGCTGCACGCGACGTCACGTTTAATAACATGTAACCCCGGATCTGCGCGGAGGAGAGACACGCGATTCGAAAACGTATCGAGGAAGCGATCGAAATTTTGAATTTTACTCGATCCGTGTTTCGTGAGTGTCGCGTTTTCGAAGCAGCGTTGGCAAGCGCGAAATATAAACGCCAGACGTACGACGTCTCTTTTTACGGATTACATAAAATTTTGAAATAACATGTGCGAGAAGATGTTTGATCTTTGGCACATTTAAAATCGCCCTTTTCACGTAGCAGAAATGAGCGGTAATTGAAATCGATCTGAGAATTGTTACCCCAAGAAGAACAGAAAATTCAAAATAATGTCAATTTGACATGATATTGACCAAATTATGTCATTTTTTGGTCATGATTGAAATCTCGATTTAAAAATCAAAAAGACATAATAAAAAGGAATCAATATAAAGTCATTTTTAAGTCATCTGAGATCGAGATTTCACAATCATGACCAAAAAATGACATAAATTTGGTCAATACGATGTCAAATTGTCATTATTTTGACTTTTCTGTTCTCCTTGGGACATAAATGGTTAATTCTACAATAAAACGCATAATAACACAATTGCGGAGTTTTGCACAAATTTTGCGAGTTGCGCAAGTTTTTGCACATCAGCTTTCTTGTTTATCGCCACGCGAGATATCTATTGACGTCTGCTGATATATCTACATATATATATAAATAAGAGTGTCTAACTTACCAATCCGATTTCCGTCGCAACAATGTCCGTTAATAACACCTGAAAGTGTCATTTATTTATCTCACGGTCGTCACAAGCAGAAAGCTTAAATACGTTATTTTTAAAATCGCTTAAGCTTTAGATTAGTTACGGTAATCTCACTCACACGTCGATCGCACTCGCGCGCTTTAATCATTCGATAAAATTATTAAGCTAACGGAGAGAAACGTCAAGTAGCGAATGATGCGTTGATGAAAAGGGGCGCAAACCTGTTTGCCGGTTTGACAGGATCCAAGCCGTGTATTCTTGGAAACGACGATCGTTTTCAGATGACTTGGCTCAACGGTGATCGGCGTGTAAGGTATTTTACGTCACAAACTTCCATAATTCCATCCGGTACGTTAGCCGCGTGAATGACGTTAATGGTGACGCTGCAAGTAAAGACAATGGAACATGGTGATTGAAGGTGCTAAAAACGTGGGTCGCTCGTTCCCTACTTGCGTGCGACCCAACCACGTAAAAATTCTAATAAAACTGCTTCTGTCTACAATATGATTGTTAATATGATAATTAACACGATGAATTACGCTTCTCACATAGAAATACGATAGAAATTTACGAAAAGGCGCGAGACACGACATATCGTTCATAAATCTTCATCTCACCGATGTTGATAAAATTTAATTTTTTTCAAAATCGGGAAAAATCAATGTAAATTGAATGTAAACTGATTTAATTGTAAAAGTGTGGCTTTTAAGCATCGTTGCATCGAAGCCTTCGACCACGGATGGTCGATAGCTGCCGCTGCCTGGAAGTGCGGTGAGACGCGATTCCATCTCGATGCATTTATAAATCGGCACACTCAGGACTGGTATTTTTAGATGCTGCGATTGCGATCGGCCGCTATTGGATTTCGGCTTCGAAACGCTCGACTAATTAGCATATAACAATGGACACACGTCTGTCTGTCCTCGTAATACTAGATAAGGAAATTCGGCAAATGATGTGTGTGTGTGTGTGTGTGTGTGTGTGTGTGTGTAAATTTATAAACCGACTGTGATTGAAATCTTGGAAAGCAAGAATCAAATTCTTTCAAACTGATCTATTTTATACGGAGAAGGTGAAATTTTAGGAAAAGCCTTTTCTATGGGATGAGAGGGAGATATCTGACGAAATACAAGAGAACTTGTTCTTGTTCGACTTAGAAGTTTAAAAATGTATAAAACGTAATATTTTGTAAGCGCATATATGGCTTTCTCAGAAATGCAAATAGGATGAAATGGTAAGATAGTCCAGCGCAGTAATTTATACATATAAGACGTTATATTATATTAAGTTAAAATCCGTGAAAGTGAACGTTTTTGTATTTAGAATCTGCAAAAAAATCGATATATTATTTTAGTAGAACAAAGCACTTGAAGCAGGACTACTAAAGAGAATCGAGTCGTTACTGATATTTCTGCATAAATGATATTTCGCAAAAATTTTCGATGCATTTAAATTTGCTTGGTACGTCGCAGTTTCTCAAAGGTACAACGAACCACACGAGAGACCACCACCGGTTTAAAGGGTATCTCCTCATCGATTTTACAGAGGACTTTCGAGGTCAATGACGTATCACACTCATACATCTCGATGACTTTCTTGATGGCCAGAGAGGAGAGAGAGAGAGAGAGAGAGAGAGAGAGAGAGATTCCATATGTGAATCTCGCGCGAAAAAGGCGAGAGAGAATGCAGAAACGCCCACGTACGCTCGCGACCGAAACCAGTCGATATTAGAAGCAACCAACATACTCACGTTCATGACGAAGGAAGCAGCTGATGGCCGTGCCGCTCGCACAACCAACGCGTACATTAAGACATCGCGGCGAGGGCTCGTCGACTCTTTTGTCAAACGGCGGGATTCAACAAACGACAGCGTCGCGCGTTATTGGCCGATTATCGAATCTCGAGACGAGACACACTTTCGTAAATGTATATTCTGAGTCACTGGAATCGAAGGCAGAGCAGAACCCCTCCCTGGTCGCGACAACCCTCGTGTAACTGCGAACGCGCATGCCCCTGCGAAAAGGGGATGATCCCTCTTTCCTCCTCGAGGTTCTCTTCCTCGGTACCCCTACAAACGTTAAGACGATTGCCCATCCAGAATTAATAAGCCGGATTACCCCTATCATTTCTTGCACTCATTTCCGGCAGTAGTACTGATGTAATTGCAATTGCTCAATTATTTCTCCCGCGGGATGTCGCATCACGGTCGAAAGAAATTAACGGGAGAAGAGTACCGACATCGAATAGAAACATCATGAGATAAATATAAAGTTTAAACCTAGTGTAAAATATTTTTTTCTAATTAAGTTATATTGACCGTATTATCCGAATCAACAAACATTCAGTTAGTCGGAGATATTTGCGATAATATTAAGACATTGACAACCAACTTGATCGAATAGCTTGTTCCGTTTTTTTATTTAACAGAATCAGATCAGTCATATTGGGGCTGTTAAAATCATTATTGTTTTCTCTGATAGATGTGTAATTGAATATATTAAGAAAGTTGAGAGATTTATTTAACATAGATATATTATGAAGTAGAGATACACAATTATCATTTTATTTTCATAATGAAATGTTTATTTAATTAATAGATACAGTGTTTCACGCTGCACTTCTACTATTCTCTCATAGTTTTAATTATATATACACTTTTAAGAAATTATAAGCAAAACCGCGCGATTTCTTTGGCACAATCGCATTGATCATCGAATCATTTTTCAACTATGGAATATATTTTATTGTTCTATCGAACAGATGTGTATAGATATACAAGATAGATATGCAAGATATCTTTGTAAAAAAATATAAATTTTTCACAATAATACGTAAAGGACGCACAAGCACAATACTTGAAGACAATACTAAATATTTATAGAAAAATAGTCTACTTATACTAAGTACGCTGAAATTTTAAACCTTACATAATGATTTTTATCATTATGTATAAGCTCTATATCCTTAATTATCTTACACTCTCTTTTCTTAAATGTCTCTTTGTGACTATCGATTATGTACAATACTTACATAATTTTCTTATCTGTGCTACAATCATAATATGACGGGAGCAATAAACCAGTCATTGAGGTATAGGTTTGGCATTACAAATCAGGAAACATACTTGTATATGTATACAATAACGATATTTTGTATACATATTGAAGTTATTATATGATAGATATGCAAAAATTGCAATCGCGTTTTATTCGTTCCTCTGTGCACGATGCTATTCATATAAATTGTTGTAATTACCTACAACGATAGGATAACTGATAAATCGCTCGAGAGATACATCTGGTATCAAAATTTTTGTAACATTAAAGGAGTAGCTAAGAGCTCATTCCTGGATAAGATTTGGAGGTAGATATACAAGGCAAACGTGATTGAGCTAGTTGGTAGTTAGTGATGTCCGAAAAAAGTACATGTAGTATACAAGGAACATTACTAAGGAATGCATGATGCCGAATACTTCAAAGAACGATTAGAAGATGACTCCCTTGATGAGAGACATTGTTGCGATAATAAGTTACATGAACAAATTCTCTTAACGCCTAAATGCGAGAAATAAATATGTTTAGTGACAAAAATTTATATTACTAAACGTACCGTCTATTTTTTGGCGTTTTACGACATCTTCGTCTTCCAAAAATCGCTATAATACAGATGACTACTATCGCGATGAGAACTGCGCTTATGGCCCATACCGCTTTACTAGTATTAATCTTTGGTGTGCTATTTTCTGTATCGTTCAAAATATCAGGCATCGGTGATGATGTGTTGAAAGAAACTTGAGTTGGCAAGTCCAACCCAGGATTTTTTGGCTTATCTTCCATATATATGGATGATTTAGATTCTAAAGATTTCTCTACTTTTGATTGCATATTTTTCGCATTACTTATTGTTTTGTATGACGTAGCTTTTGTTGTTATCCTGTGCGTGGTAGTAGTAGTAGTCGGGGGCGTTGTAGTCGGAGTATTGATCTCTTGTAAAATATGTTTCTCCAGTTCTTCCAGTTCTTTGTCCGCTGTCGCTCCAGATTTATATTCAAAGCTATCCTCGTTTTCTTCGATGAATTCTTCCAGTGGTGTAAAATACTGAACAAGCGCATCCGCAGATATATCGTCTATATCAACGAATTTATCCAGAATGTCTTGCCACTTGCTGGCTCCACTATGTTGAATCATTTTTCTATATACAGATATAGAAAAGTTAATAAAAATGTATTTTTAAAAATTTCCTCATAAAAATGCATTCAGTACATCTATACATATATCTTATGTTATTTTTTATGCTATATCAACTTACATTATATTGCCATTCATCAATTTTCCATCAATATTATTGTATCTGATTTCGGTCGAATCCAGGGTATATTCATATAATTGAAAAGATAGCATTGTGCCAAGAATTTTGCTGCATTAGTAGAATATTTTTCATTATTATTGTGATAAATAAGATAATTATATACTAGTGTATATATATAGTATACTTACGGAAGGTATGGTTTATTTCTAACAATATGACTGTCATCCATGAAGGTAGGATTATCCATGTTAATAGAAGAGACACCTTCATACTCTTGCCTGGCATACATAATTAAAACTTTAAATATTATGGTTATATAAATTATATCAATTTCTAGAGTAAACGTTACAATACCTGTACTCCCACCAAGATGCTATCAAGTCTGTCGGATCTGTGATATTCTTTTGAATCGCATTTAATCTCCATAAATCGACGGAGTAATAATATGCTAATCGTGGAAGTATACTCAGAGCAGTTATCATTAAAGATACAATCATTTGTTGTTCATTGTTCTCGGTATTATTCATTAAATGAGTATGATTGAGCCATGCAGGACTTGCCGACAGTATTCCAAATAGCGTCGATATACCTTCTTCTAATCCTGTAAGATCAAATATTCTTATAATGCCGAGATCAAATATTCTTATTTTAACATTTTACAGACAATTGACGCGTGTGTTTAATAAATGCAATACTTCCTTACCCGAATATCTGTTAACTGTATCGAGAACGGGAGTGTTTTCTACAGTCATTTGATTAAATAGTACTTTCCCAACATCTTCATGCGCTGTCAAGAAATTGCTTATCGAGGCTTTGGAACAAGTAGAAACTCTAAAATAATATTTTAATTTAGCAAAATGCTATTAAATTGTAAGAAATAAGAACGAACTACAAGTGTCACTTCAAAACTGTAGATTTCAATATACATGCCTCATTGTACCATCTCGACAAAAGTTTAATAATCTGGATGGGCACTGTTGATTAAATTCGCTCCTATCCCAAAATTCTGCTTGCGGTACTTGTCTTAAAAGTATCGAGCCCAAACTGGATGCAGTTTTGTACAGAGATTTTCCCAAATATTTCTACATAATTTAACAGAAAATTTCAGATATTATTATAAAAATAAAAATATGTTTATAATCTGGAAGTTTAATATAACTTGAAATAGTAATTTTTACCTTTCTCCAGAGATTTTTTTTGAGATCATAGATTAACTCTGAATAAGGCAACGCGTCTGATGATATATCCGTCCAGTCGTATCCTTGTAAGCTACCTTTCAAATGAAACCATACAAATTCAAGTTATAGAATGGAAATAGAATATAAGAATGCTGTTTTTACATTATTTTTAAATTTTGTGTACGTAATTTTTTATGCGGTCCTTTACACAAAAGCACGCAAATTTAATAGCAATTTGATCTCTAAATTTATGAAAGATCTGTTTATATATTCACTCTATGGCAAATTCTTCAATATTACTTTTAAAAGATTTCAAAATATGTTACTATGCTCAAATGAAACGTGGAAAATCCGATTCATTATCGTACACTATTGTTACCTTACCGAGTAAATAAGCCGGAAGTGTATCATTCATAGTAACATCGTACTTTCGGGCCAAGTTTGTACTAATAAATTTTACAATTTTCTTATGAAGATAATTAATCCGACTCCATTCACTGTTTACTTTGTCGTATCCATCAGAGTACCCTGACAACATCTCCCAATATTCCTCAACATTTTTGGCACCTATAATTGATATATGAATGTTACGCTCATTCAAAATTTAATATAATTTACATCTTGCACACAAATTATCTACATAATATGTCTTTACTTATACTGACCGTTTTGTTTTGCAGCGTCAGCAACGAGTGGCAAATTGTTTGAATAATTTGTCACTAATGGTATAAATTGGCGATACCAAGCATTCCAGGCAGCTTGCTTATCTTCTAGTTTTCCATTATGAGAGAGCAAATGCTCCACGCCTAAAGTCATACAATTACAAACTACTATATTGAATCTTTATTACAGTATAGGACATTTGTTAATGGAATTATTTGTATTTGTTATATGTAATATACCTTCCCGTGAATAGTTCTGCGATTTATTCACTAGACTGATAATTGATCGTTGCAATTCTACTGCTCCAGCGAAATGTACAATCTGTAAAATAATTATAAAATAATTTAAAGCCTCAAACTAATCCTCAAACCAAGGAAAATGGAAGCCAAAAGAGCTTCTTACCTTCTTCCAATCTTCGTCTTTTAGTAATGTGTCGCCAGGTTTCTCAATCACGTCATATTTATATTGAAGAGATGGTTCTAGCTGTCCTTTTGTGTCCTTTATTTTATTGATCACTTCGCTTTTCTGTGTTTTTGTAAACACTGTATAATTGTATTGTTGTATCTCCTAAAATATAGCGAGACAAATATCTTGGTTTAATTTATAGGAAAGCAAGTTATTATTATGCGTTAAGCAACAATTTAAATAATATATTTACCCATGTCGATAATGTTTTATTGGAAGGTGACACGATAAATGACCACTGAACATTGGCAATGTTGTAACACGCATCTTCGTAATCTAGCTCTGTTAGTTCGAAGAAAGCTTTAGCTTCGTCCTCCGGGAGAGTTTCTTTGTATGGGGCAGTGGTTACACAGACAATAAGATTAAAAGCGATCCAGCTCCATTTCGATAGCATCTCTTTGGTCTGCAAATGAAATGTTTGCGTTTTTATTTGATCCTTTGAAATTTTGAATCGAGCACAGTGGAAGTTGTAGCAGGAACGCTTGAATATAGGAATGCAGGAACCTTGACTTGTTGATTAAAAATATTAAAAATATTCGGCGTCATAAATCACATTTACGTTAAAATCGTGCGCCTTTATCTACCAAGAAAATTTATTTCTTATAATAAAATACGTACAGGAAAGACATTAATTTATCGCGTATTTATGTATATTGAGATGTATTCTGTCATCGATTCGGTTTAGATGACGAAGAACGATGCATTCACGATTTAAAAAACTTACAAGCATTTATGGCGCAAGGTATGCCCAGGTATGTCGTAATATCATTACCAAACATTATGCGGCAAGCGAGTTAGTCATCTGCGCTGCCATTGGTCACGATGACTCGTTCGATACGCGTAAATTCTACGAAAGGCAAAACGTTGAAGATCTATGGTTTTTTAAACATTTTTTTTTTAGATAAAAGCAATCATTAAACGAAGGAAAAATATTCAAACGGAAAATGGATGATACATTTGAACGAATTACACAATTGTGTTTCAAAGTTGAAAAACTATAATATCATAGATTTGATTACATTAAACGGTATTACAAGAAAAAGAAAAAAATTATTGATGAGTCAGATACTTGGTTCGATAATCTATTAGCTTGTAATGAAGATAAGCTGATCTTTGCGTACAGAGAGAGAGAGAGAGAGAGAGAGAGAGAGAGAGAGAGAGAGAGAGAGAGAGAAAGAAAATAGATTACAAGGGTGTTTTTATTACTTTAAAGTGATAAATTTGTTTAGAAC
The DNA here is from genome assembly GCA_003063835.1 of Aphaenogaster floridana. Taxonomy (NCBI): domain Eukaryota; kingdom Metazoa; phylum Arthropoda; class Insecta; order Hymenoptera; family Formicidae; genus Aphaenogaster; species Aphaenogaster floridana. The sequence continues at coordinate 394,813 of NJRP01000110.1, read as the reverse complement.
TATTATGTAACGAGTTGTTTAAGAGATGCTAATGGATGCAACGAGTTATTTCGTAATATATACCAAATTGTTGTAGTCAACAGGAATGAAAGCTGATTCTCGACATCAAGCTTGCGGTATATAGATGAAACAATTTAGAAGTCTATTGCCGAGAAGTGCATTGGGCGAAAAATCAATGCGAGACATTGCTCACAGTTGTTTTGAAACAAGTAGAAACTGTGAAATAACAATCCAATTTAGTAACGTGTGATTAAATTGTAAGAGGTGTAATATAACACTAGGGAAATAAGCTTTGTAAATATTTCGAAAGCTAACGGAAACGATAGAAATCAGATACGCGATTTAGATACTCTCTTCGTCGAGACAATCTCCAGTCGGAGGCAAGAAGCTTACGTAGCGCGGAAAGTTGTGATCGAGCCAACGAGACGGACAAATCCCTGAATGCGGTTTAAAGAGAGAAAGAGAGCGAAATTTATTATATATCACGCGCATGCTTGGTTCGTCGTATTACTGATTGTAAGATATATTTTTGTCTTGGCCACGCTCTCCCGCGAGAGTAATGCGACGCGGTCCAAAAGTCGCCGCCCCGCCGCAGTCGATCGCGATTCGCGAGAGACAGACCATGCTCGATCGATCGCGACGACGATTTTTCCACCCAGCTCGGGAGTCGGGACATGAACATTCCCATCCGTATGAAATGAAATCGATCGCGAACGAAAAGAGACCGGTTTCCGCGCGGCCAATGCGAAAATACAAAAAGATCTCGTTGAGCCATCTAAAAGAATAGTAAGAATTTCTTCAATTTCTCTTTTAGCATCTCTCGTAGCGTCCTTCTCCGATAGGCTTCTCAAACGATCTTCCAGAGTACGAGTTCTTTTCCTGAATAATTCAAAAGCCTAAAAAAAATTTCCTCTCTCTTTTCGACTTTCATATTTATATCTGGAAAAAAAATGCATAAGCTATAGAGGAGGAAGTAAAGCGACTTCCAAGTGATTTCCACGTGCGCGTCTTGTTTCTATTATAAAACGCGATTTAATGAACGTTTTCCTGTTTTGTTGGCAAACTGCAAATTCCATTTATAAGTTACATTGGTTATAGCCGAATGCCAAAATAACTTTCGTGTTTAATCACGAGTATTATGACGAATCAATTTCCGCCTTTGAAATATTTCGCGGCACAAACACTCTTTTCAAGGATACTGGAATTATTGAAAATGAGAGCGATGTGTAAGGTGAAAACATGCAGGGAGATACCCAGTTATCTCGAAGCGTGGAATAAGAGTTAATTTGCAATAAATGCAAATATAATTACGCATGAAATATTCAATATTATTTAATTAAAAAAGTAACGAGTTGGTCTGTGATTTTAATTTTTTTTAACCCCCCCCCCCCCCGAAATAAAATCCTGCCTACGCCCCTGTCGTAAAGGAGAGAAAACTTATCGTTAGGTAGTAGATATCTTCGTTTTCGGTAGCCGTATTTGTGCATTTTTCACGATTGAAATGAAACGAGCAGGCGTTGAGATTTCGGAGCAAGAAGATGAGAGAAGGCGGAAAGTGTAGAAACTGCTGAAATAGACCGAATAGACCCACTGTATTTAGTATTTACCTCTGATAGTCGAGCGTCGTTGAGCTCGATTCCCGCGTTTTAGCTCGCTCCGCACTCCGCAGTCCGAACGACAAACAAAAAGGAACAGAATGTGGGCAACGAGCGCCGCGACAAAGAGAACGGACCGACGATCGTTGGACGCGCGGCGCGGGATTGTCTCACGGTGGTCAAAGTACGTCGAGCGATTAGTCAAGGAGGAGGGTCCACTGATCGACGAACTCGTGCGAGTCGTGACGCTTAATAGGCCGGCGCGGTGCGTGCGGCGCGTTATCGCTCGCTAGATGCCTAACTGGTGCCCAACGCTCTGTCTGAATCTGACGTCGCGCGACGCACGTCCGCCGTGTGACTGACTGACTGACTGCCAACAACTGCCAAGTCCGACGGCCCCGACCGCGATCGATCGGAATTCCTTCGCATCACGCCACTATTTCCATCCAACGTCAGTGCATGACGAGGCGTATCCCGCCCCGGTAGTCTCGCGTGCGTGCGTGCGTACGTGCCTGCTTGCTCGCTTTACTCGTCTGCCTGCGTCTGCCTCTTGCTGCCTCTGCCCTGCCTGCTGGGACAGGGAACCCCGACCCCGACCCCGACCTGCCTGTCCGTTGCTCCTAGCGGTTACCTGCGAATCGCACCCTCGTCGCCGATCATCGTTTATATGAATCGCGTGACCGATTGCAAACGAAACGGCTCGTTGCGCACTTGGCCGCATCCGCTGTTCGTTCGCTTCGCGCCACTTGATTCACGAATTGGAGAATTATTTTTGGCGGACGATATGCGCTTCCCGTCTCGTTAACGATATACTGCTCGACTCGAGATACTTTGAGTCGGTATAGAAGAAAACGCTCTTATCGCGCGTTGACTTTGCCGCGCGCCACTTTTACCGACACCGCATCGATTCGAGTTGCCATGAGTCGGTGGTTGAAACCTTGAAATATACAATAACGAAAAGTCATGTTGCACCCAGTGACAATATTTCTTAAATTAATACAAACATAAAAATGAAATGGTTAATAGTTTTAATAACATTTGAGTACGCAGAACGAGTAATTACACGTAAAATGCTGCATCTTATTAAGGAACTTGCAAAGTGACAGTTGAACTCTTTTTTTTCCTTGCCTCTGTCTGCTCCGTCTCGCGCGACTCGCTGCCAAAGCGGAGTCAAAGACGGAGACGGAGTCGATTTGCGTCGACGCCGTCGACTCGAAGTCGCGTTAGTAAGCGGAAGCGCTCGTTTTATAATTGCGCGTTCACGCCATTGGAATAAGAGCGGGAAAACTCTTTGAGAAGAGATACCACGCGATATAACTCGGTCGCGGCGATTCCGGAACGATTGCGGTGATCTACAGTATCCGCACGATTCGTGGACATGCTGGTCAACCGATGGAAAGCAGACTGAATTATTCATACCGCGAATAACGAGGCAAAAAATTAATTTATCGCTGCATATATCGCGCGTTGTTTGTCGCCCTGCCGATATATATACGAGCGAACCGGTCTCCGTTTTCGGCTCTTCTTTTCGCAACTCCCTGGACATGGCTGACGTGGGCGGTTCTGCGAACGTGCTTTTTTGTGGCTTAAACGCGGACGATATATAATTCTGGAGGCGAAAGATCGTAGCGATCATCCGATGAACTCCAACCTCTTTGAATCGCCGTCACATAAATCCATTGTCATCCCGCCAGTTGCCTCGCCCAAGGATTATTCGATATTCGATGACGGTACTTTCGGTAAGTTTGAATTGAAGAAGCAATTTGCCGAATGCTCGTTTCCTCACCGATTCGAATGAAATTTAGAATCGAATTGCATTTGTTACACATTCAAGTGGAATGTAAAAACGATGATTATAAGATTCTATAGATAATGGTGAACGATAAATCGAGGTTGATTACATTTTTTTATGTTATATAATAAATATTGTACTATATGACGTTTCTATTTACTATACGTATTAGATAGATAAATGGTTGGTGACTGCCGTTGGTCCTCGTATGTATAGTCGGCACTGACGGCACTTTTCCATTATGCCCCCGGCCCCGGGACGCCTTATCCTAACCTAACCCCTAACCTAATCGTACTCCATGCGTTTGTATCGTAAACGTAAACAAAGCGATGTTTACGTTTAAAATACTGAGTTTGGTAATACTATCATTAAAGGTTTTAATGAGGGTGAAATATTATCAGCGCGCATACTTACATCATACATTCGGTCGATACAACAGATTTCGGTAACCTTAAAATGCGTCGCTTTTTTAACAATTATATAGCATTTTTTTTTAGTGGTGGCGATAATTTTTATTATTGTTTTATTATACCTATATATATTCTACGTTTTACAATACGAGCGCAGGGAAAATGTTATGAAATTGAAATTGGTGAGGGGAAAGTGATGGTTGGCGTTTTTTTATGTATCGAAAAGAATTTATTTTTATCGAAGAATCATTCGAATTACGCATCAAGTTACATCAAACTTAAAGAAGCCATTAACATTATTTATTATATGCAGATTATTCGGCGAGATGCTTTTGGCCATGAGAGAGCCATATTAATAATTCTTTAAAAAGAAAAAAACAAAAATTAATTCTAATAAGAATGATACTGAAACTAATGAAAATGATGGATTACTTAAAGGACCCTCAACTAGTCGCATCGATTCAACAATTTTTTGGTATCAAAATATATTACAACAATCACAGCGAAACATTCCAAAAGGAGGAGAAAGAATATATTTACACGAAAATTGATGATAACGAAGGAAATTATACCTCAACTTGCCACAGTAGAAAGATAAATGGCTGTGATGCAAACAATAAACAGTTGAATGCAAGCACAAAGGGTATGAACCCTTCGAAACAGGGAACAAATGAGCCAATGATCGAACGCAAACAAGTTTTGACAGTTTCAAATAATCCTAATTATACAATCACTAATCCATTCTGGTATTATATATTTGTGTTTGGAACTGAGTTAGGAGATGAGATCTTCTATTCAACTTTTATACCTTTTTTGTTTTGGAATATCGATGGAGCTGTTGGCCAAAGAGTAGTCTTAGTATGGGCCATTATTATGACTATTGGTATCATCAATTGATCATTAGAAATAACAATACAAGTTTAATGTAATTTATCTTCAAATTTGTATTATATATTTTTAGGGCAGATACTGAAAGATGTAATATGTTGGCCTAGACCAGCGTGTCCTCCAGCAGTTAGATTACAAAATAAATGGTCGCAAGAATATGGAATGCCATCCACTCATGCCATGGTTGGTTTCACATTGCCATTTAGCCTAGTTTTCTTTACAATGAACAAATATAGTTATCCATCTTCTGTCGGCTGCATTATTGCATTACTTTGGTAAGTAATATATAATAATTGGTTTATATTATTGATTGCTATATTACGATATTTACTTCTTGACTATTTGTATTAATGTAAAATAATTAAACTCGGTAATATGCAAGATTTTCGTAGGTGTGTACTTGTCAGTATGAGCAGATTGTACCTAGGTATGCATACCGTGCTAGATATTGTGGCCGGCTTAATATTAGCTAGTGCGTTAATGATTCCATTAATACCCTTAGTGGACATTACAAATTCTTATGTCATTACGAATTTTTGGCTCGTAGCAATGCTGATCGCGATCAGTATTGCCACTATCGTATATTATCCATCCAGCTATAAGTGGACACCCACTAGGTAGATATAGATCAATTGTCAGCATTGAATATCATGCATGCCCACATAATTACACACATTTTGAAGTTTATATTTATCTATGATTCTTAATTTATTTCAGAAGTGACACTGCCATGGTTGTATCAGTAACAGCAGGAATTCACGCAGGAGCATGGCTCAATTATTGTACTGGTGCATTAAGAGCATCGCAATCTTTGCCACCATTCCATATCGTTTGGCCAACGTATTCTATGCTTGGTCGTTTGATTATTAGAACTGTCCTTGGCTTTTCTGGCGTTGTCGCAACAAAAACTTTCTGCAAATCTCTCTGTTATATTATAATATGCGCAATATTACAAATTAATTGGAAGGAACTTATGAAATGTCAGGATTACGATGGTAATCAAAATAAGGTGTTCGTCGATCTAGTCTACAAATATGTATCGTGTTTCATGATAGGTGTAAATACAGTGTATTTGTTGCCACAAGTTTTTAGTATGATAGGTATCGAACGACCAGCATTTTACACAGAAATATGAGAAATTTAACGTGCAATTTGTTCACAATTTATATTGCTCTGTGAAATATATTTTATATCTTGTTTGTTTATTAAGTTTTTATAATTCTAGCAAGAAGCAATTCATTTTCACTTTTTGGAATTATATTTCTGATATAGAACGTATATTTGTTTCTAAACATTAGAAACCAATAAATGCACATTAGAAATGATATAGTTTAATAAAATATGAAATTAACAAAATTTCTTTTAAGGTGGGAGACACAAAGAGTTATTTTTTAATATTGATTTTACTTTTGTTCTATTAATATATCTATTCGTAACACCTGAAAAATAAGAAAATATATACATTATAGATATTTAACGTAAAGAAAAAGAATAATATAAATTCTCACCCCAATATTATAATCCAGAAAAGCTTTCGCGTTATCTGCTTTGAGTGTATACGGAAGTAAAACGTCATATGAACAACAAGCTTTCTCATCTGTGACATTTATGCGATCAGAATTAATCAATACTACTATATCCTCGACTGAAATCTGCAAGTGATAATGTATATTATATTTATCTTGTCTGACTGAATATCATTAGAGAATCTGTAGGATAAATCCATTTAATAATTTTGCAACTAACGCTCTTTGGCATGTCAAATAAAGCAATTAAACGGTCAGTTGGGCCTTTTGCTGGTTCTCTTAAAATAACATAACCCGTTTTCGCTGTATCGCTATCTCGTAGATTAGCCTTACTGTTGATAGGTTTCGTAGAATGCGAAATTTCCTCGATCAATGACTTTTGACTTTGTGGCTTTTTAGGTTTGCGATTTTCTATTTTATGTTGCTGGAGTTTTCCCATTACCTAGAATAGTATAAAATTATGAATGTAACAATGAAATAATATACAAATGACTACATTGAGTAAACATCAAGGAGTTTTGACAGATAAATGCTTACTATATTTTTATATATACTTACTGTACGATTTTTAAGAATAACATAATTATCCGTATCAATTTCTTTGTTAAATTTATCTGCCACGCCACTCAATATAACTAATGTTGTAAAAGCCATGAAATGTTTCTTTTCTCGACATTTTTTAAGATATGCCGTATTTATCATGACATCGTATGTTGCACTGGGTATACCAGCTGTAAAGAAAAACAATATTTCGTAACTGACAATTGCTTACAGTATGGTATTATTAATTTAACATTAATTAAAAAATTCAGACTTTCATTTACATTTATCTGCTTCCATCCTTTCAAAGCCAATACTCATTGGTATAACATAAGCAGGTACTTCATCATTTAAAAGTTCAAGTAATTTAGTATCAGATATATCTTCTGGTGGTGGAATTTTATCGGACGTGCATACATTCACAAAAACTTTTCCTTTGTTAGCTGTTCTGGCTTTCACACAGATTCCTACAATAGTTATATTATTAAACAAACTCTTATCTATAACAGACAATGCGCAAAACAATATTCTACAGACCAGGAGTAGGTTGCACAAGAATAGATGGTGTCGAATCAAATTGTTTCATCAACTCGTCCATCTGTTGATTTAAAGCATCCCTATCTTCATCCTGTTAGAAACATTAAACATTTTATTCATTACTCATATACTCACATGAATACGAATATGTATTTACTACATACTTACAAACAATAATAAATTTTTAGTCCTAATAGAGTCGTCAACTTCGAGAAAAGTGCCGTCACCCATAATTGCGATAAAGATCCAGTTAAATATAAAATATATCCAGATTCGTATTTTTCTAACCAGCTTTTGTAATTTAAATATCTAGATAACCTCTTCGATGTTAAAATGTAATACATGCGTCATCAGCACCATATACGAGTATACTATACACTAAAAATTTTATCCTTGTTTAACATTCGGGTGAACAACAAGGATAAAATGCTACATGAGAAACTTCGGATGATGTTTCTGAACGCAGCCTTGAATTAACCGATTGCCGATCATTTATATTCGAACGATGAGAAACTGCAGCGCCATCAGTGGGCAAATGCAAGATGCACTGACTCCCAAGAAGAAACTTCTATTCTATCCTTGGCGCCCAAACGGTCGACCGTCCGGTTGAGTGCGATCCAGCGGCCAGCCACAGGACGATCCTGGAAAATGACTTCATGGAATAGAGTGCAGTCGGGCTTTGACGTCGACGATGAGACTATTAATTTTGGGACACGGATAATTGGAGAAAACAATGGTTCGTTGTACGAGGCGTGCACCGTGGCAACGATTCAATCGCTTGAAAAGGTACTTCCTGTCACATCTGTCGATTCTAACTTGCCTAGTATAACGGTTGCACAGTAACGTTGACGTTATTGTTGCTTTTACACGTGGTTATTGATTGAAAATGAGAATCTAAAGACACTTTGTTTAAAGCAAAAGGCTAAGAAACTCTGTTACTTCGTAGTTTTATTTGTAACAACTACTTTTTTTATAATGTTCAAATCCACGTGAGATACGCATGCGCCGGTTTTGTATTATTGGCTACGAATACACCGTGCGTTTAGGCCGCGGCCTATACTTAGAACATATATATATATATATATATGGAAGCGGAATAGCAGACTGAAAAGTGTCCGGAGGAAGTGAATAAGAAAATCGTAGTTGCCTCTCTCTCGAAATCGTAGTTGCCTCTCTCTCGAGAGTTACTGCTCGAAAGTGCGCAGGCACAGTGGCCCAAACCGGCCAATAAGCCCATCGCACATGAAATGCATAGCGTAGCATAAGCATAACATAAGACTGCTAAACCAATGAGCATCCAGCATAAAGTCGCCATATTGATTTACATAAAATGCTCATTGGTCCAGCGCTCTTATGTTATGCTTATGCTACGCTATGCATTTTATGTGTCGGGCCCATAAACGTAACCCCGCGCTTGCGCACTTTCGAGCAGTAACTCTCTCGAGAGAGGCAACTATAGCATTGTTCGTTTTGTTCCCTTGAGAGCTGCTCGGAGTCGCTCCAATGCACTCCAATACGTTGATTCCGGTCATTCCGGTGACATTCCGGTGGCACCAACCAATTGGAGTGCATTGGAGCGACTCCGAGCAGTTCTCAAGAGACAAAACTAACAATGCTTATGATTTTCTTTCTCACTTCCTCCGGACATGTTTCTCTTTCGAGAACAATGGGCATTCCGCTTCCATATATATATATGTTCTAAGGGTTGGTTTATAATAGTCGCAACCGTAAAAATTGGCCATTCGTATTGGCCAATTCTTGTATAAATCGACTACGATTGGCCAATTTTTACAGTTACGGCTATTATAAACCAACCCTAAGGGTATAGGCCGCGGCCTAAACGCACGGTGTAAACTAGGTCATTAAGGCGCGTATTTTAAACATGACTTAAATTTATTTTTAATTTATTGGTTTAAATTTGTTAGTTGCTATATAAATTACAATTGTGATTATAGCTATTACAAATTATTATAATGCATTATTAAAATTAATCAATATATATCCTTTCCTTAAGGTGGACCAACAACCAAATGTTGTAGCATCTATTCAACATTCCAAGATTTGTGTAGCAATTGACAAATCTATTACAATCTTTAAAGATGAAACGTGTGATGAAATATTATGTAATATCAGCTTTTCCTCCATCATAGCTGGTTACTGCATTTCCAAAGATGGTTTCTTTTTATTTGTGGTACTCACAACCAGGATTTTATACTGTTTGCATTTATCAGATGGAAAAATAATTTTTACTAAGTAAATATTTAATATCTTATATATAAATAAATTATTGTTATCTAAAAAATTATATATTGTAAATATATTGGAAATACAATTCTGATATCTGCATAAATAATTTTTTGATTGCAGAACTATACCTGTGTGTGATGTTCAGGATAATATAATAGAAATATTTTTAAAAGAGCAAAATGAAGAAACATTTATAATTCTTGTTACAAATACTGGAGCTATTTACAGGTGTTACATTTACTTATATTCTGTTATAATTCATTTTTTATTATTGATTTTGTTTTATATATACCGTTCTGTAAATATTTTAGATTCTCCAAGTTTTATCCTAAAGCTTTAGAGATTGCATATATCAGTGATGATAATGTTGTAGTTGCAGAATATACAGCGAATATTCAGTGTTTTCAACTATTCAAAGGATTTACTTCTCTGGAGGTAATAAATATTTTTAAAAAATTTTTTAATTTTATAGATATATGGTTTACTTTTATAGATATATGGTTTGCATTTAAAATAAAGTTATGCATAAATATCTTTTTTTTTTTCACATTAGTTTCCACATCAGTTTATAAATAATATGTTACAGTTTCTTAATGCCACAGTAGATGTATCATCAGAGGAGCTATCAATAGCTATAGTTGGAACAAATTCGATATTTACTTGGCCTAATGAACAATACATTAACTTACAAAGTGTATTTTCTTTCGGATATAAAAAGATAAAGCCACTGCATGGTAGTAGGTAAATAAATTTTTAAATTACGCTAATATACATTAGTTTGCCTTTTTAAATTTATATTTTAAGTTGTATAATATATATAGAAAGTATTTTGTTTTAGTAAAATGCTTTGCCTGCGTACAGATCATACATTAAGTATGTTATGCCTGAATACATTTCTTACATTGAAAATATGCGATGGCCCAGTGTTTGATTTTGGTGTAATACAACATGATGCTGATCATTGTGAAATTTTATTTTTAACGCACCTTAAAGACAATTGTGCTACATATATATTACGTGTTATTTCTTATCCAGGTAAATGCATTATTTTTATTTGTAAATATTTTGGTATTTATAAATTAAATATGACATAATTTGTACTTTTTTAGATTTTGAGCAAAAATTAGAAATCAACGTATCTACCAGTACTTATTTATTGAAAGTTTTACATGCTTCTGAGAATTTATTTTATATAGAAGGTATTACAACTGAGACTGGTATTATCGACACGTTTAGAATAAAAACAATATTGGAAACTATTCCCGAAAAACGTTTAGCAAAATTATTAAGGAAGGGACAATTTGATGCAGCTGAAGCTTTTGCAGAAACACTAAAACTTTCAATGGAACCTATTTATTGTTCTAAAGCAGCATTACTCGTAGAACAGTTCAGTCCTTGGGCAAAATCTGCTCCTGATTCTGTTAACGTAGATACATTGATAAATATTCTAGATAAAATACAAGATGTGCAATATGTGATTGAATGTTGTAGCAAAGCCCTCATTCCTGATTATATACAAATGAAACGAATATATTTATATGCTCGGCAAAAAATAATGCAAAATATTAAGGTATTTTATATTTATAGTCTTAATCGGTATATATTTATAATGTTTGTTCATATTTAATTTATATTCTACAGATAAGAAATATAGACGATTCACTGAATATCAGCCTGTCTGTAATAAACGACGCTTTATATAGACTTGAGACTTTCCAAATGATTCAAGATACCGAGGCAGATACGTTATTAAACGATGAAACAACCATGAAAGAATGGATTCGATTTTTACAAGCAAACTTATTGGAAGAATGTACTACTCGTTTAAGCGTGGTATATAATTATAATTATACATATATTGCGATCTAAGAGTGAAGTTACAAGAATTGCTATGTCAATATTGTACTTTATGACGTTTCATATTTATATAGGGTCAGCTAAAATCCGCTACATTAATTTGGACAAGACATCTTCCTGATTTTGTAAAACATATATCTATGCAGACTGTACAAAACATTTTTACAATCTTACCTGAAAATATGGATCCATCATGTTTATGGCCTTGGCTTATTCATTTTATACCAACATTATTATCCTTATTACCTGATGCAATAAATGAGATTATGTCTTGGAGTTTAAAAAAACTAAAATATCTTGAGATATCTCATCGTACAGTATGGCCAGAAATTGGTACAGAATTTGCTAAAAAGTTTGTAAAATTGCTCAAATTCGAAGATAATCAATCAGTGTACTTTCATCAAGAATACGGATATCAGAACTCTCTACTGAAACAGTTCATGGTTCTGTTACAAGCTTTATCCGATATTCAACAACTGAAGATTGTTTACAGGTCAGTAATATCATAATTTTAAGTTGGCTCATAAATTAACATTAATAAATTAACTTTTTTTTTTAAATTGTACAATAGATTGAGAGTACCTCTTGATGTATACATTGACTCACCTGTAGAGGCGATTTATATGTTGTTGGATAAAATACATATTGACCAAATATCGAATTTTGCGAATACGTTTTTAAAACAATATATATTTAATAATAATTTACAAAACGATACTGTTTTTTGTACATACATCCAGGTTCGTATATAAAAGTTTTATTCTCTAGTTTCATATACAAAGACCACACCACTACACACACACACACACACACACACACACACACACACACACACACACACACACACACACACACACGTATGTTGCTTATAATATTAAATTTCTTTCTGATAAATAATTGTTGTATAGATACATATTGCAATATTTCATATTTTTAGAAAACTATAAAGAATTCGTATAGTTGGTGGTTTAATGAAGAAGCTGCATGGGAGAAAAGAGTTACTATTATAATAGACCTTATACATAATATAGAGGTAACTATTAGAGACATACTATTTGCGACATTATAACTTGTAACATATCTTTTTATTAAAATAACGCAATGTTTTATGTTACATAAGAAACGACTGGAGCAAATTTTATTGGTTTTAAGAAAAGCACCAGTGCCTTGGAGTTTAACTATCGCTACTCTAGCAGAAACAAGTATTAATTACGACCACAGTTTATCTTTTAAAATTAAAATTGAGTACGATTACGTTCCAATAAAGCTCATCTTAAAGAAATATGGATATGCAACAATTGGCGTAAATAATGTTAGTATAAATTATGACATCATATTTTCTGTGATATCTCTACATGTTGTTTTATTAATAAAATGTTTATATTTTAGAGATTAATGTCACGTATAATAAAAGAAAATTGCGATTCTATGATTAACGATATAGAGGTGCTAACTAAAAATGATCAGCAATTAAAACAAGATGCATTTTGTCGATGCATAAACGTCCGATTAAATGAAAAGTATGTCGTGTAAAAAGTGTATTAATCTGAAGTTTATATAAGAGGAAAAGGGAAAGGTCGTATGAATATGAAGCACTCATTTATGTAATCTACTGCAAACATTTGTTTTAGAAATCTCCACAAAGCAATGGATATAATACATTATTTAGAAAATGATGCTGCTACCGCTTTATATTGTTATGAAGGAATTATTAATTATATTGTTGTAGCTTTCTCTTTTCAGGTGATGAACTTTGATATGATACTAATTCAATGAAAATTGTTTTTTCTAAACTATAATCAATTATATTTAATATTTACTTTTAGAATGCAACGACATCCTTGATCTATCATATGGAAATATTGGGTTGCTTAGAGTTTAAACTATATAACTTGTTGACACAATCAAATGTTTGTCCCTATCGTTACAACAATCTTATCAAAGTGATGAAAGATTTAAGGTCATTGTACGCACTGAAGGAATATTATAAGATTGATATTTCTTTGAAAGATTATCATATGCAGAAGTCATTTGTGTTGCAAAACTATATCTCAAAATTACTTTCAAGTAAAATTTCTAATTTAATTTTTATAACTGCAGTATACATACTTGTTAAAAACTTGCAAATTATTTATAATAATTTAATAGATGTGAAGGAGAGTGATTTGTCAGTAATGCACAAAAGAGTTATTAAAGTAGCCGAGCTACTAGGATTAGAAAAGTCGTATGCAATTTCATCTATGTTAGAGCGGACGAAAAACTTAAACGGGCTGGAACAACTTATCGAGTAAGTATGCATTTTATTTTAGTTTTATAATTTATACACATATATAAATATATATATATATATATATATATATATAATATTTATTTCTTCTGTGTTTTTATAGTGATGACAAAGATTTAAATACGGTATCCGAAAGATTTAAAAATATATATAAGATATGCTTATCAATACTACAACATGCTGCTGTAGACACAAACGCTGTAAAAATTGTCAAAAACTTGAGTATTTCGACATTAAATACCTGTCAAGATAGTATGTATCAAAATTGTACTGATGATTCAAATAGTAATAATTATATCGCAAACTAATATTTCAGGTGATTTACAATCTGCATTAATACTTTATACTTGTATCAATGCATGTCCAAGTTTTTCTACTCAAGATTGTTTTAATGTAAAACAAGGATTCGTACCACAGTCTAATTGGAAGTTATATACAATTTATAAGGATCAAGCAATATCTTTAGATGAAAGATTGTTGTCTCTATTTAAAGATGCAATGTCTCTCCACTTTTATTATTCAAATCAAATCAACAGTAATGAAATTATAAGTAGCGATGTATGTATTGCAAGTTTTATACGTTTATTAAACATCTCTGATAATCTCATTTATAAAAATAGTTTATGGTATATCAGTATAATTTATTTATGTATAGGAACAAATGGATCAATTGCTAACTAATTTCCTGGAGAATACGAGAAAGATGCAACCTCAACACAATGATTACTCTCTATTGCAAATTTTCAAAACGTTTTATTTCATGTACTATAACACGTCTGTAAGAAGCGAAGAGATATTAACGGAAATGAAATTTATATTATCACAGCTTCTGGTGAATTTATTAAGAAAATTATGTACCGGACGATCGTTCGATTTGCAATTGGGGCTATCGTCTCTCTTTATGTTATCTGAGCAAGAAGCGTGCAGTTGGCTTTCCACAGTTTCCACATCGTAAGAAAATTAATCTATTTTTCGACAATTCATGATAATATAAATATTTAAATTTACAGATTTCAGACCGATTATATTCGGCATTGTACAATTTCAATTTTGGGATATGAATATTCACGCTTGGGGCAAAATCGATCATTGATACAGACGTTTGAGAATTACAAACTGCTGCATAGTTGGGCACAACGACTGTCACATTATTCAATAACTTCTAAAGGTACGCTCATACATTATCATCGAGTCTTTTAAACGCAAGTCTTGTTATATACGTTTAATATGTGTGCACATATATTTAATATATAAACATTTACAGAGGTTTTAACAAATAGTGCTTCGAGCAAAAGAGAAATTTTACAGCAGATCATAAACAGTAATAAAGAGAACGTGATTCCTTTACTAAAGGATTATTGCTATAGCTTCGGATTTAATTTTAATGATTGCCTCTTGCTTTATTTACAAATACTACTAAAAACGTGGAATCCAACAATAACCATTTCGAATACAAGCGTAAATAAAGGTAAATAATACAAGCAAATAATATACCTGTATATTTGTGACAAAATTTAATACTTGCTTACATATTTTATAGATTATTTTTGCATGATATCGATATGCAAATTTAATAATTGAATAACATTTTCTAGAGTTACTTATCTGTAAGGATGAAGTCGATGAATTAAGAAAGAAATGTAATGCAGTTGTTGCGCAAATGGAAGATAAATCAACATTGAAGCGATGTATTTCTACACTATGGGAACACGTAAGTTATGAAGATATTCGATAACGTAGCTTCTTATAATAGTATAGCTTCTTAGAAATTTTATATTTAAATTTATATAGATCACATTTTACCATTATGAAGTGTTCATTATACTAATGGATCTCATAGGAGATAAAAATATGGAGAAGAGGAATTATCTCTGCTTCTTGCAAAATTACACTCGGAGTGGGTAAGTTATATTTTGCATATATTAATTTTAAGTATAATAATCATACATACATTAGGCCTTCTACACCAATGGAACATGATGAGTGGATACAACTTAATCCTGGACATAGTACATTGCCGCCGATAGCCCAATGGAGACTTCCATTCTTACTTAAAGTCGATATTTGGAAAATCATTAGTAAATATATTTCAGAAATAAATTTTTAGTCAGCATTTGGGTGATTATTTAATTTAATTTAATTAATTATTTGATTAATTCTCGTTACTAGCTCCTGAGTTAAATTTAAGAACATACGACAAATGGCTTGATATCGCACCCGTACTTAATTTGGAAGCACATCTCATATGCACATTAGCTATTAAGGGTGAGGTGACACAAGTATGGGGAAATAATTCTACTACATCGAAAAATGCTACATGGTCGCTTTATTCGAGAAACACCACGTTGCTTAAAGATATCAAGAAATGTATACAACGGATGACAGACTCAGATGGATTCTATTATAGTACTGCAGCACTGTACTATGTCGTAAATCATACACCTCCGGGTGCTGATCGCGTTGCTGCCGCAAAAGAATGTTATGAGTACGCTCAATTGGCGGCACAAAATTCTACTAAATTCGAAGAAGGAATGTTAGAAGTACGGTAATCTCTATGTAAACTATGGCCCGTATTTTGTACCCTCTTTTATCGATAAAAGTGCCTTAAATGTGGCTTCTCAGCCAATCAGGTGGCTTCTAAGCCTCTTTTAGAGGCACTTCTCAATAAAAGAGGGTACAGAATACGGGCCTATGTCTCTATATTGTATGAAAAAAATGTGTTGACTTCTATGGTGTCCGCTTTCAGAAAATTAAATCTAAATATTTGAGATTTACATCCGAGCATATTCTACGTATGTACGGATTAGAGAAAGATAAGTATCTTGCTCTAATCGAAAATCCGTGCAAGCTGATGTACGAACTGTATAACGACGAAAGTGTACCGTTACGATATCGAATCGCAACGAATTACCGACCCGATATTAACGCTGCCGTTAATGAGCTGGGTAAACTATTCACGTTGAATACGATAAAATTGCGTATGGATTTATTGGAAGAATGGCTACAATCCAATGCCAAGTATACTGAATTGTCCCAAAGCTTTACAGAGACGTTTTTAATGCCGAAAGAATCTGATCAGAATACAGATTGTGAAAATAATTTACTTAGGTAATATTGCCAATATATTTTTTCTATATCAATGATTTCTAAATTAATAATTAATCTTGAAATATACTCGTAGGATATGTTACATGCTGGAATATGGAGATACGGATTTGTTTGCACAATTTCTTATAAACATAGGTTTTGGCGATCGTCATGGCGAGACTGAATACAGTTGTAACGTACGATATCGAATATTTCGGATTTTGCAGACTGTCGTTGATACTACTACCTTGGAGGAATTGACTAAGCAAAATATATGTATCTTTAGGTATAAACAGATTATAACAAACTATCGTTTATGACAGAGAATATATATATATATATATATAGACTTGCATTAAAATATTAATCTTGCTTCGATATTTCAGAAAGTATATGAAATCGTTACAGTACATCGGCAAATTGGAATCATTAGGATTATGTTACAGCGTTGATACATTTGAAACATGTTGTAAACGCGAGCTTGTCCAGATATTATGGAAAAGTCAACGTCACTTGCCCTATGCTCTTTCTGTTATAGCGCAGATTTGCATCGAATTTGAAATAAACGATGTCTTACTTTGGGATGATACTTTGAGTCAGATGACGAAATTGCAAATGGTATCAAGATTATAACTCGTCAGATACTCTCTTATGTCTCGAAAATTATGTTAAACGTGTATTTTTAGGTGAGTGATTTAAAGAAAGTTTTATTGCAATTACGAAATAAAAGTATCATTGTGAATTGTAACGGTTACAAAATGGGATGGCAATTGATTATCTCCGAGCCGTTCGGCGAGATGGATATAAATCCGAATCTGGAACAAATTGATAAATGCATAGAGGCGATTTGTCTGCTATATTCGTGTCCTGTGGCATACGAATTAGACTTTACCACTATCGTAAAAAATTGTTTCCAAAGTAAACAGGCACACTTGGCTGCCGCACTTCTACCATTTTTAAATGAATCCGAAAACAAGTTTGTTTTAGAGGTAATTAAGTCTCAATTATTTTAAATTTATACACATACAAAATAATAATATTAATTTTTTTTAGGCTATTAATCAAAAGTGTCAAATCAAAGAACTGATAGAAGATTTGAATCATTTATCTTCTAAGGGAATACTCACAGTTACACACGTAAGTTGTAATAAATTTGTATTTATGCAAAACATATACTATCATATAAAAATTAATATGTGAAAAGAATAATATCATTGCTTTATTTTACTTTTATAAGCGGTTTAATTAAATTTTTATGTTTAGAGTCTCGCCATGGTGCAAAGATCTATACTGTAGAGATCAAAACGAAGAAAAGAACTTTCTCTGTATTAGATCAGCTGAAAAATTAACCTGTTATATTGAATATGTTTGTTATATTGAATTGTATTATAATATACAAGAAATAAATTTCTTTTTTCTATATCATCTTGCTTGGCACAAAAAATTGCAGCACGGAACTCAATTTACCTGATATTTCGTATCATCGTTACGTCCTGCGTTTGATCAATGAAACTCCGCGACCATCTTTGCAGATCGCTTTTTGTACTTTCATAATTCACATTTTTCTTGTAATCATGGTGAAATTGACAACAGACATCGTCGAAAGGAAGTATTCTCAAATATTAACTAGTAAATCACTCAGTAAAACAATAAAAAAAGATGAATTGTGGAAGTTGACTCATTTACATATGAATGACATGTTTATCAGCAGCATTGTAAGCTATATCAATTTAATAAATTGTATAATTTATTTTCAATATATATAAAATTTCACGTTTTATATAGGGCAACATTGCTGTTTATAGAAGCTTAAAAGTTCTTTATCTTCAGAATAATAATATATCAAAAATAAAAAATCTACATTTTGCATGTAATTTGACACATCTGTATCTACAACATAATGTCATAACGAAAATAGAAAATTTGGAATCTCTACAGAATCTCCAAAAGCTCTATCTAGGACACAACAATATTATTGTAGTCGAAGGATTGCAAAATACAAAAAAATTACAAGAATTGCATATCGAGAGTCAAAGAATACCACTCGGCGAATCGTTATGCTTCGAGCCACGTAGCGCTTTTACTTTATCTGCAAGTACAATCTGAATCTCAAAGATTTTCATTATGTAGATTAATCGTTGAGATTTATGTTTATTATAAATATATTCTTTTCTTAGATATGTCTGAAAGTTCTTAATATTTCTGATAACAAAATGATATCCTTGAGAAATCTGACAGGGTTTCAAGAATTACACACGTTGGATGCAAAAAATAATCTCGTCGATAATGTTGATGATTTAACTACGACAATAAGTACATTGACTTCTTTAAAAGATTTGTCTTTACAAGGTAATCCTGTTACATGGTCTTACAGATACAAGGAAAATTTGATTGCTAACAGCGTTTCATTAGGTAAAGTTGTATAAATCATTTCTTTGCCACTTGGTGTTTATTATTCAATTATTCAATTATCAGTTTACTTTATGTATAGCTAATCTCGACGGAAAAATTGTAACTGACATTTGTCGAAGTTTTATGAAAAAATTTAAAATAGAGAAACACAATCGACGTACAAAAAACGCAACTAAAATCCCATTAGGAGACGATATAACAAGTATGCCAATAATGATTTTTCCGTTTAGATAGAAGCAGTAGTTACAGACAGAAAATTTGTTGTAGATTCTCTGAACTTGCCACCGGCCTTCAAAAGATCTATTTCGAGAGCAATTTTTCAGCATCCTGGACCACATTTGTCTATAACAATTACCCCTGGATCTCTCTCGATGGGAAGCCAGCTGCAAGTGTTTCCACCTTGGAAGTCAGGTAAAAATAGCAGGAAAAATTATCGTCTCGCTGTATTAATAAAACAATTTCGCTCATTACTGTATTAATAAAATGTTTTTGCGTGTAATATTAGCGTCTGGCATCAAAAGTACCAAGGATAATCATATAACACCGAGGCCATTTTGGAGTAATGTAACTAAAAACAAGGAGATCCGTTTAACGCGCTCTCACGTCAATAATAAAGCAATTGCATTACCGCTTATTTAATTCTCTTTATCAATTTTTAAACAATTATTACTGATGCATCTAATCATATCACTTTAGACTGAATTATTACAGGACGTAAATAAATTATGATTGTAAAGGACTAAAATTTGTATGTAATTATGATAAAATAAAATAAAATGATGCATTATATGCAATAAAGACAAAGATTTGAATCACAATATTATTTTTATAGAACTTTCTAGCAATAAGGCTACATTTCCATTACTTTCATATATGCTATTTAAGAATATTTTCATTAATGTAAATAGAATTTACTGCAATGTACATATTAAATAAAATCATGATAGTTATAGGTAAATATCAACGCAAAGTCACGATGTTGCACGATACAAAATTCAAATGCAATAAAAATATAATTAATCTTTATAAGCTGGGTAACTATTACATATTAAATATGCAGTATAATATTTCCAACAAACTAAACAACAAAAGAGTGCTAAAGTATAAACTTACGAACTATATTTGTACGCTGCTTGAAGATCTGTACATCATTTGTAAAGCTCATTTTATATGATAATTTATATGATTATTTATTCATGTAAATGCAGTAAATCGGTTTATAAAATTAATAAAGCAATATCTATATTCTCGAAATCAGAAATCTGGGTTATCTTTCTATTTTACTGACTTCGAATTATATTGCTATTACATAAGCATACATGTGTTCTCCAAGCAGACTTAACATAAAAGTATCTTCTTAAAAAAACAGGAATAAATAACAAAAATAATACAAATATTTATATGACATACATATATATGTTAGTCACTATAAGCATGGAATGTTAGATACAATATAAAACATAAACATCTTTTAACTTATACAATAAAGAAAAAGATATAAACCGAAAAATGATATGCAGCTTATTAAAATGTTATTCACAGAATCTTGAGACACCTGTTTTGCGATATATGTGTATGTAAAGAAGAACAGGTAATCATTTCACTAGCAATCATTAGGAATTATATAGCATCGCGTAAATTCTTGAGCGTATCTAAAAATATGATCTTATACTATAAAATAGTACGAGATATAATGAACCAATATACATTTCGTGGCACACAGGCAACTCGCCATTTATCATATGTAATGCATAGAGCAAGCGCGACCAGTATTATAAAATTTCTTACGTAAATGGAACTGTGATTATCCTTTGTTCTTTATGATAAAAAATATAATGTTACTTCATTTTAAATAAAATCTAGATAAAAATAGTCGCCTCTAGAGAATTGACTATTTCTTAAATAAAAAGATACTAATCAGCATTTTTTATACACAAAATAAATATTTTCTGTAATCTGTAATAACAAAACAAAGCATTAGGTAAGAATATAAACTATGAGAACAAAACATTCTTCCAAAAATTCTTAGAAATATTAATAATTTATATTTTATAAAAATGTAAATGTATAAAAATAAAAAACTAGAATCTTTCCCTCGTTTGAAGTACATTCGTATCTTCCATTTAAATGAAATATTTATACAATATGTTATAATAGATATAAAATCAAAGAAATAAAATCTAAAAAATACTATTTATAATTGATAAAAAATAATACATTAAAGAACAAAGGTATAAACAAGCCTTCTAAAATACATACGGTACAGTATACTCGTTTGTTGATCTTTTCATTTAGAATCACTTGCATAAATTAAAATGTATGCAAAGCTGCAAAATTAAAATGCACCATTTTTTTCAGTGAAAATTTGTGTCAATTTATTTTGTTTATTCAGATCGTAATGTGAATCGTAATGAAACGTAAGTCATTAAACTAATGAAAGTTTATGTAAAATTGTAGTTCTATAACTACATAAGCTACAGCTAAATTTAGACATATACGCTGACCAATGCATATCATTGCTCTTGGTATAAAGTTTTATACATACATACATATATATATGTATATATGAGCCTATTTGTATTAATCGTTATATAATAATCGAAATATAATGTAATCTACATAGTTTCTGTCAATATATTGTATCTTTCATAATTATTATATAGCTGCAACATGAAAAATGATACAACACTATTACTAACGTAATTTCTGTATCTTTCTTATAATGTAACGTTAGATCTGCTCTTTACAGCTGAGCCAGTGTACACTCGCTGCATTTAAAGTGAAATTCATATATGTTTGAAGTTTGGCGAAAGCGAGAAAGCTTTAGTGCAATTCAGTGCAGCGATAAAGAACAGACCTCTCTATTAACATTCTTTTAGATATATGAAACTATGACGATTTCAAATATTTCTGTTAATTAGCAATATATATATGTATGTATATATATTAATATGTAACATATATTCTGACTCTGTCACACAATGTTATGTAATAATCGTTTGGAAAGCCAATATCAATTTCACAGATAGTCAAACTATACATATACTTTTTGCCGAGAAGCTTACCTTATTGCATTTAAGCATTACAACAGACAATATGTAGTAGAGCTATTTTGCTTAACTATTACTTAATTTTACTTTCTATCGATTCATCTTTGAAAAGTCTTTTTAACGGATCGATAAAATTATGTTATATATATATGTAACCCATTGCAACATATTTCACTTGTTTCTTTATACGAATATTATGAATCAGAATATTTTATTTACCGTTAACAACTTGTAATATATTACGATCAAAGATGAAAGAGAGAAAGTAATGAGCTTTCGTTAGAGGGCAAAGGATTCCGATAAATCGAAGGGAGTATACTTTTAATAGACTTGGTTGACTATAAATATTTCGACATTAGTATTTCAATTTGGAATATTCTGATATTATTTTACTGGAAAATTTTAAATAATTGTTGCATTGTATTGGTTAGTCTTTGTATGACTGTAATCATTTCTCTTTATACTGTTATGAAATACTCATTATCAAAACTTTAAGTTGCAGGGCACCCCGTCTTTTATATATATATATATAATTATCGCCATAACTATGTATAAATAGTTTATCCATTTGTTTACATACATACATAGCTATGTATACATTATATATTTATTTATTTATGCTCTCGTGTATATATAAATACACTTTCTTAGTTATTTTAATATGAACACTGTAGTTTATAGTACGAGGTACCATTCTCTCTTCATTAAAAAGATTTTATCAATATTTCATTCCTTTCAACTATCAAACTCGATTTTAAATCGAATTTAAGCTCGAATCATCGGGCAAGCCGTAAACAGAAATTTTCTTTGACTCTCTTAAGAAAAAAGGTATAAAGCTTAATATTGTTCTTTGCTTTATATTAACTTCATAAAATATTTAAAGACTTATCGACATTTTTTATAGCATATTTCAGTCTGGTTCTTTTTATGACGCATTAGATAACACGTTCAATATATAGCATGTACGGTAAATACCAATTTGTTTCCCTAGTCTCTAAGATTACGAATCGTTTGTATTATTTATAGACCAAGAGTGCCCCTTTTATGTATGTATGATGGACAATTCTCCACTAATTACTGCGCCGTTTGCTGCTGTATTTCTATCTTTTCCACTGTCATATCCGGATTCATAGCAGTGGCCTCCTGTATCGCTTCCGCCAAAGCTCGATCGTGATCAATCGGATCACCATCCGATTGTATCGTTATCTTTTGCTCCACTCGTGTCTCAACTACACCATCTTTCTCCGTTTTATACTGTAAGGCAACCATTTAATGAAAAATTATATAGCTGCAAACAATATTAATTTGGTTAACATACATATAATGTACTAACCGTGATAGTTTCAACAGTACGGGTTTTACTGGATATGGTTTGTGTACTGACTATCTCTCCTGTGGCACTATAGTTACCATCTTCACTTTCGAGAGCTACCTTTCTTGTTTCAGTTGCCACTACAGGTACCGTAGTTGTTGTCGTCACATTACTATCTGGTTCTCCTGTGTAAACGTGCTTCTCAGTTGCAATCACGGCTGGATCTCCCTAGATCAAAATTTATTCAAAATTCTTTTACTTTTTACCCTTTTTAACATCAATAAAAGGTAAAAATGATAAAGCAAGAAATAAAATTTAGATACTAAAAATTAATAAGAAAAATAAGAACAATGGACGATCTAGAAGATGAATCAATCTCACAAATTGACATACCAAGATGTATCGATATTTACGATATTACATCTGCATCTTTAATCACTACATATCTCCGACGAAATACACTAAAATTGTAGAACAGTTTTCTGTGTGCATCTCTGTACATCGCACAAAACAATGCAAAATATGTATTTTTTTTAATATTATGTAATAAGACCGAAAATACCTTAATGCAAATGCACCGCATTGGGTTAGCTGGCAAAGCAAAATGCTAAAATTTGGTATGTGTATGAATACCTGTTACCCGTTGTTCTAAATACGCGCATTATCTTCCGCTCCGTATTAGTAGAAAATTTTCGGCCATTACTCGATGGATTACCTGATAATATTGATTGTAGAAAGCTTGTTGGTCATCGTCAAGATCAATCGGTGTACCCGAATCTCCGCTGCTCGAGCTCGATGTACTTAGCCTTCGTGAGAACAGCTACGCCATGCAACGTGTTAACCAAGCCGGCAAAATTATTTACAAAAAACAAAAATAAAAAATTCCGTATGAGTAAATGCTGCTAATTAAATTATTGTTAAATTAATGATATTACAATTATATTTAATCCATTTAATAATTAACAATATTTTAATGTAAGCATAATTTATGCATGTATAATGAAGGGTTAAGATAATACGACTTTCTCAACTGAAAATCTTTACAATGTATTAATATTTA
This sequence comes from Aphaenogaster floridana, assembly GCA_003063835.1. Taxonomy (NCBI): domain Eukaryota; kingdom Metazoa; phylum Arthropoda; class Insecta; order Hymenoptera; family Formicidae; genus Aphaenogaster; species Aphaenogaster floridana. The sequence goes on along the minus strand of NJRP01000110.1, from coordinate 370,213 downwards.
CATAAATGAAACGATCTCTTATGTATGTGATATGATCATATGAAAAATGATCATATGTATACGGCACAGTTACATGAAATGATATATATTTAAATATGAAATGATAAATTAAAATCCAAATAATATCCGTATAGCAATTTACAAAAACGCTTACATGCTTCACCTATTAATTTCAAGCGTATCTTCCTTCCGAAAAAGAAATAACTGGTATTACCTGTTCGCCGGAAAGCACATGACTCGTGGTTCGAACCTCTTGTGTTACTACACGTTGTTCCTGTCTCGTTGCACTAGTCGCAGTTGTATGTGCTACAGTTTTTTCCTCTACCTAATATAAAAAATAAATTATAGCAAATAATAATTAGACAAAATTAAAGCAACAAAGAATATATGGAACATATGAATATAAGTTTATTAAAACTATTTTAATCGTATGCAGCATACGCTTCAAATAAATTCGCATTAATATTCTACAAAGTAATACTAATAAGGCTCGTTACAAACCTGACTTGTCTTCTGATTCTTTTCAAGATCCTCGTGCATCGTGGCGGTGCGTGTAGTGACAGCTGTTGCTGTCATATATGGAGTTCTACCATCATCTGGTGCCTCTGCCTAAATACAACTACTATGTGACTAAGATCTCAAGACATATAACTAATATGAGTAGTAATTGGAAAATGTAACAACAATGTGAATTAATGAATAAGAAAATAATCTCTATGCATTGTATCATATTTTATGATATAAAAAGAGTCAATTGCCGAACAAAAAAGAAAAAAAGTTTGCCATTTATATAAAATTATGTAAAGATGATAGATAACTGCGATTCAACGATTCTTTTTCAAGAAAAATACTTGATATAATATAACTTCTTTACACTAAACATTCATCGCAAAATTTTTAAGACTTCAGCTATGCATACTCATCCTAGACAAATTTATCACTCAATTTCATGCAATATATTTTTGAATAAATAAAAAAAGATTTTATTTTAGATAACAAAAAACTATCATATGTAATTTATAAGCATGCAGGTCTTATGTTTGTTCTTTATGTCTGATGATACGTTAAATTTTACGACTTATGAAAAGATGAATCGTAATGTGTCTAAGTTAGTCTTTTATTCTTTCCAAGTGTATCACCTTGTTGACGTGAGTAGAGACCATAACTTGGCCTGTACCACCGGGAGTAAGATCCTCGATCTTTTCTTGAATATTTTGTGTCACACCTTCCTGATCCTTGACCACCGATTGCTTGGTTGTTGTCTTCACGATTGTCGGTATCACAGCGGGGATCGCGAGTTTCTTTAATTTCGTGGGAGTGGATTTTAGTGGCTCTTGTAAGTCCTTCAGAATCGTCGTGCTGTCCACCAACTGGCCGTTGTTTCCATATATCACACCGTCTTTCACATACGATCCGTCCTCGCCGAAAAGTTCTTGATTGTACGGTTTTCCGAATTTATCATATATCTTGCCGTCTTTAATAAAACCACCATCAATTCCAAACGGTCCTTCTGCGACTGGTTTTCCATCCTTGTCACATACCAACCCTTTACGCACCATCGTGATTGTGATAGTCGTAAAATGTTTGTCAAGTGGTTTTCCAGTAGGCGCACAAATTATTCCATCTTTAACGACATTTCCCTCGGCATCGAAGCTCGCCTGTTTCACTGGTTTCCCAGTTTTATCTACCACAACTCCCTGTATAACTTTCAAACCTTCCGGTCCAAATGCCTCTTGTGTTAATGGCTGACCATTTGCATCGTAAACCTTACCATTTTTGATAAAACTACTTTCCGGTGGTAAGGTTTCGTGAGAGAGAGGCTTCCCGTTGCGTCCATAAATCAGACCGTCTTTAATGAAGTTACCGTCTTCGCCGTAAATATTTTGATTGAGATATCTTCCCGCGTCATCGTAAATCCTACCGTTTTTGACCACGCTGCCCTCATTGTCAAAATTGCCGTATCTTAAAGGTTTTCCATCATCACCGCAAACTAAGCCGTAACGGACAGATGTAACGGTTATTATAGTCTGTCTTTTATTCGATGGCTTTCCGTTTGGTCCGTATAGTAAACCGTTTTGTATGTAACTGCCGTCATTACCGAACGTGCCGTGACTAAGCGGTTTTCTATCCTTTCCATAAATGATACCGTTTTCAATAAAGTTACCTTCGGTACCGAACGCGGCGTGATTCAAAAGTTTTCCATCCTTTCCATATATTCTACCCTCCTCGATATAACTGCCACCAGGTAATTCAGACCCCGCGTTCAGCAATTGGCCTCCCCAGCCATATATAAGGCCATCTCGAATGTAACATCCATCTGGCTTAAACGCACCTTGCTTCAGCAGTTGTCCATTCTTGTCATAAACCACTCCGTCTTGTATGTAACATCCGTCAGGTAACAACGAGGGTAAATTCTTCAGATTACCGTGATTATCTACGATCTTTCCATTGTCGACTGCCATATTGTCCGGGCCTTTGTCGTCTTGAGTCAAGGGTTTGCCATCTCTTCCTATGACGAGACCATTTCGAATCGTGTTACCGTCGGGTCCAAACACACCTTGCAACACAATTCTACCGTCTTTACCGTAGATTAATCCACCTGCGACATATGAACCATCGGATCCAAATGAATCTCTGCTCAAGGGCTTCCCCGAATGATCGAATATTACGCCATTGACGATAAAGCTATCTTCCGGTAACCCTGCGTTCAAGTTCAGCGGTTCATTGTCGCTACCGTAAATAAGACCGTCCTTGATGTAACTACCGTCCGGTTTAAAGAATGAGAACTTTAGTAATTTGCCATCTTTGCTATATACTTTGCCGTCTTTGATACCCGCACCTTCGGGCACCAACGACTCTTGATTAAGCGGTTTTCCATTTTTCGCACAAATAATACCTTTTTTTATGTTGCTTCCATTCGAACCGAATAAATCGTGTTTTACTGGTTTGCCATTTTTCCCTAGAATCGTGCCATCCTTCCCTACAAATCCATCAGGGCCGAGAGTAGCGTTTGACAATATTGTACCGTCCGCGTTGCGTAATGTACCTTCTTTGATTACAAGATTGTCGGGCTTAAAGAGACCTTGGGACAATGGCTTGTTGTTTCTGTTGTACACTAAACCGTCTTTGATGTAATGACCGTCGGCTATTAATGGAATTTGACTCAGGGGTCTGCCATCTTTTCCATGTATTACACCGTCTTTCACAAAACTACCATCGGATTTGTAAAATGCGTGCTTAATGGGTTTGCCATCTTTGCCAACTACTTTGCCATCCTTTAAGTGAGCACCGGTTGGTAACAAGGATCCTTGAGTCAAAAATTTTCCATCTTTCGAGTAAATTATACCATCTTTCACAACAGACCCATCGGAACTGAAAGACTCGTGTTTGATCAGTTTACCGTCTTTCGAGTAAATCTTTCCTTCCGCGATGTAATGGCCTTCAGGACCTAATTTACCGGTGTTAAGCGGTTTTCCGTCTTGTCCATGTATTAAACCGTCGCAAACAAACGTGTCGTCAGGTACAATCGCAATCTGATTCAAAGGCTTGCCTTCTTCGTTACATACTATACCGGCAACTATGTACTTTCCGTCTGCATCGTACGATCCCTGAGTGATGGGTTTAGACCCCGACGTAAATATGAGACCCTCTTTCACGTACGTTCCGTCTGCACCTAATGGACAATGTTGAATCGGTTTGCCGTTCTTCAGTAACACTTTCCCTTCTTTAACCACCGCGTGATCCGGTCCGAGGAAAGATTGTTTCACCACTTCACCATTAGGAGAATAAATAATTCCATTCTTTACCGAATTTCTATCTGTACCCAATATTTCCTGATGGAAAGGTTTATTATCTTTCCCGGTAATTATACCATTACTGATATGAACTCCATGCGGTCCAAAGTCTGCCTTCTTCAGTGGTTTACCGTCTTTTCCGCAAACTTTACCGTCTATTACTTTGCTATTGTCTGGTCCGAGGTGGCTTTGATCTAGTGGTTTACCTTCTTTGGTATAAATCACACCTCCAATGACTCTTGAGCCATCGGGAAGAGGCAGAATGTGATAATCTGGTTTGGATTCCATTGGTACTGGTGGGATTATTACAGGTTGACTGATAGTATCTCCATGTTGACGTTCACTAGTGAGTAAAGCCGTTGTCTCATCCTTCTCAACGCCTGCTTTCGCAGCATTTTTTTGCTGTTCTTTAAGGCCAGCAGACTCCACATAATTCAGCCCTGGTGTCTTCAACCCTGGTGCTTGTTTGTCCGCTTCTTTTGTTTTCCTCTTTTCCACAGATTCTGCTACTTTCTTTTCTTCTCCCGGAGCATAGTTAAATGCTAATCCCGTAGCCTTCCGACTGGCTGAAGTAGGCGATGGTTGATCCTGTATACCTGGTGATGCGGGTCGATCTTCGTACGTAAAACCATGTGGTGTAAACGGCTTTTTTGTAGGCGAAGCTTCCGTTTCTTCATAATCATAAGGTTTCGTGTAACCGGGAAACTGAGGAGATTTTGTGGGATCTTGGATTTTATCTACTTCTTTATCAACTTCTTTTCCTTGTTTTTCCGATGTAGAAAGATTTGATTCGGCATCACTTTTGTCGATGGATTCGTCGAGTTCTTTGTTCTTTTTCTGTTTCTTATCCTTGTCCTTCTTGGTAAACAGGAAACCGCCAACAGGACTCTTGGATAATAGACAAAATACATGCAGTACAAAATACATGCTATATACGTGATATATAATATATAGGTATAACATACTTTCTTCACATTTAAAAGGAGGTAATAATGTCTACATATTAATGCAACTCTATTATTTTTGCAAAAGTATAAACTAATGTTCGTGCAAACTTGAACTATGCGAATGTACATATGTACTAAAAAATAACTACACATTCAATGGAACATCATCTCAACATCATTGAAATTTGACAGAATACTTACTGAATTATAATATTTAAAAATAATGATAAACCCTAATCGTAAATGTTACTTATAAAAAATACATGAAATCATTTTTTCTAAATCATACATAAATTTTATATAAGATCATAAAAAGCAGCAACGCGCGCGCGTACAACACAATATAAAGCTTACCTTAATTTTTTCCTTCTTTTCTTTATCCATTTTTTCAGGGGTTTCTTTATCCTTCTTTTTTGATTCTTTTTTAGATAGTGATTTATCATCAATATTGTCAAGATGAGCATTGTCATTGATCAGATCAGTATTATTCAGATCATTGTGATTTTCCTTTTCGTTTTCATTCTGTTTATCCTTTTTCTTCTTTGATAGACCACCGGGCGGTAGGACAGCGATTCCTCCGACCGGTTTCTACAAGTAAATTTACCCAATCACACGTCGCTTCATGCAACAAGCATAAAGCCTCTACATTGCTAAAATAATATTAAAAACTACACAATACTATGTCTCAAAATACAATTGCATGCTTTACGGATTACGGTCTGCGCTCTCAAAATATGTATGTTATAGTTATCATAATTTATTGTGTTAAATGTTTCGTTATATAATACTAAACTTTTGCTTAATCTAACAATTTACAATGCTACACATTAAAATAGTATTTTTATTAAATAACAGTCAGTCGCTAAACTAGTTTATATGTGTTAACATGTTTATATGTCTATAAGTTTTACGCCTAAGTCTCATTGAAATTCTCGATTGACAATAATCAACCACAAAGTAATCCTCTAAGGATCTTATTCTCTACATGCTTATATTGCTAATATTGCTAAATGCTTAAATGGGTATCTAACATCCCACATTGAGGCGATGGCCGTATATTTTGCGAGAAATATAAATGAGAAAAAAGGTAGCAACATGCACTGGAAGAAACAAAACACCAAGTGGTCACATACAAAAACAGCATTGATAAATATATAGAATTAAAGCAGAAGTGTTCCAGGTAAAATTCTATACCTTTCTCCCACGATCTGCATCGTATTCTCCTTCCAGGCTACTGGTACTGCTAGCTGATGTTGTTCCGGCACTTGTTTTTCGTGTGAGCTATTGGTGTTAGTTATGTGTCAGTTAATAATAGGGATATCGATGCTCCAAAGAAAAAAAAATTTTTAAGTTATGGATTTCCTGGTACACTTTTATGTAATTTTACTAACGTATCGAATCTAATTTTATTCTTACATATCAAAGAATATGTGATGCACAACTCTATAATGTGTTGTATAATAAATTGCCATGCTTTTGTTGCAACATTATATATTGAATCCGAATCAGTGTACAGTGTGCGTTAAAATTTATTGCAATATGCGTAGGTAAGTCAATAAATATACCGCGCAAATCGATAGTGATATACCAGTACAAGATTAGTACGTAAAAAATATAAATTTATTCTACTGACTCACCCACGCATTGGTAGAGAACGTGAGCCAATTGGTGTTCCGCGACTTCTCTGATAGAAATTTTTGCAAAACTATTATATACATATGTTATTGCAGTTTTAATTCGTCACGAAATTTATATATTATATATATCGCATAAATGTTCATCATAATTGTATTTTTTTTGTAATTAAAGGATTAGTTTGAAAGCGTAGACCGCAGACGGGAGTTAAAAATTATGACATACATCGTTCATAAATTTTGCTGTCAGTCAAAAATCGGATTCACGTTCGCATGAATTCATGCATACTCTACATTCTAACAGGTTATTTTAAATACAAAAGAAATGTTCTCTAACAAACATGAATGTATTACCTTTTCTTTTTGTTTCTTGATTGGACTAGGCCGTCTGTCTATATGTTCTATATCATCAGGAAGCATTTCAGGCTCATAGCTCATAGTATGCCGTTTGCTTGGTTCGGAACCATATGTTTCAACTGGTTTAGGCCCACCTAATGCTGTACAAGGCAGTCACACTACTTCAACAACATCTTAGTATAACATAGATTTAAAGATATGATTATAAAAAGGCACTTGTGGTTTATAGCGGATATTCTGAAAATATTTTGCAGAGAGTAAAATAGTTTATAATAAATCGATACATCGATAAAAAAGAATATTCTAATAATAAAAACTCATGCTTGTGCAAGCTTGTGTGTCCTAATGAAAAATTTTTAAATCAGACATACTCCTGAATAAAAATGTATGATATTATAATTGTAGCCATTTAAATCTCCACTAAACCATCATAAATATGTCATTCATATGTGTCATTCATTTTGATATATCATTCGCAAATAACAAAAATCTTATTTACCATCCATGCTTCTGGATGTGAGTCGTCGACCACTCAAAGACCTCTCAAATTGTGGAGGTTGCCTATCGATAGGAGTCTTTTTCGTTTCATAATGAGTTCTTCCAGAATATCGGAAACGAGATCCCAAATGTGGAATTAATCCAACTTTCTTCACAGGCTCCGGACTCATAAGTCTATTTAAAAAAAGAATTTTTCATTTGATCAAGATGTATGATAAAAAAATGCTAATTATAATTACTATTTACCTGAAGAAAGTATGGTGCTCCACGCACACTTTCCATAACTTTTTCGCTGCTCTGTGATTCGCTAATTTGAATCCGATTGTAGATTCAAATTGTTCAAAATCGCCCGGTCTAATTTTAATGTAGAAATTATGCCTCTTGTAAGATATCTTCAATATCTTTGGCCAGGCGAACCTATTAATCCTTAAACGATCCCTATAAACAAGGAGGCCCGAAGCGCATACTCCTAACATTATATCAACGCCTTCCGAATCTTTCGCGGGATGAAGATCCACGCCATACATAGCTAATTTCTTCGCATTCTCGAGATAATGTAATTCTGCTTCGGCGGGTGTTTGACCTCTGAAAGATTACGAAAGAATCGGTTTTGTTACTTGATTGAACAATCGATACATTTTTCTTTTGGTTTTTCATAAAAATCAAAAAGAGTAATCGTTTATGCAAAAACAAAACTAACTTATGCGTTTTATGAAGATCCATCACTTTCTCGATTAATTCAGGCGTTTGGTTAGGAGCAAATTTAAAATCTTTCAAGTATGTCCTTCCATGTTCTTCTGGATCGTAATCTCCGACTTCTGATTGAACCAGATAGGAGCCCAGAAGAGCGTGTGTCACAAAGGAACAAAGTAAACGTCCTGTAATAATATCGTTTCTGATCTGTAGGCATAACTGATAACGCGTGATATCTTCGTGCAATTGAGCTGGATCCGGCGGATAGAATTTTACTTCGAAACTAAACTTCCATGGCTCAGCTAAAAACACATGTTAATTTTAGAAGAAACTTTCTTGGCAGATACTATTATATTTATCATTATACAATAGCAATTTCGTAACGGTTCCCATACTTTTTACGAATTTCGTGATTCTCTTATAAAGATCCAACCAATTACGTGGATCGTGTCTATCTTCGTAGATAAGACCAAAGTAATCTTTCTCCAGCAGATTCATGCTTTGACAAATCATATCGAGAAGTTCTTGGCCCCTCGCCTTCCTCTGCAACCCGATATTTAACATTTCTCAACGTCAGATAAATAAAATAGAATTAAATTTATACATGTATAGACTCGTCGACAACTTACATCAATGTAGAAATCCTTTACAGTACCATCGAGGAGGGTAATTTTGGCAAGAGCCATCTTTCCCCTGCTAACCGGACTCTTGGTGGGCGAATTCGTCCCAGTCCCATTCTCCGCCGTTGCTTCCGCTGGAGCACCAGCGGTCTTTTGTTCTTCCGGCATGTTTTTAATCTATTCGTATACCTAAAATCAAACGTGTCGCTGCTTAATATTGAAACGAAGAACGTTTATGTATATCTCATAATTTAAATTTTTCGATAAAAGAACCATCTTGGATTATGAAAGCAACAGACTTTGGCTCTCCGCTTTCATCATTTCATACGAAAGAACAATCGTTGCCCCGGAAAATTCCAAAGCATCGAAATATACATCCGGCTATAAAATTACCGAAAGAGAACGCGTTTGCGGCATGTCTTATCTCGATGCTTTTCTACGATCGCGATGCTGTCGACAGAGCGAAGAAGGTCGCGTGTCGCGTGTCGCGATGTGGTATATCTCGTTATAGATCCCGTCTAGACGACCTGGGGTGTCACGCGGTGAAATAATCAATATTTCCCGAGGGCTCGCAAGTCCAAGTGTCTCGCGGTGCACGCGCCAGTCGCGATTTCGTTATTAATGAAGAACGAAGGTACACAGTCGTTGCTCGAGGGTTCGTCGAACCTCGAGTGTGTAGGGTGGGCATCCTTGAACTTCGCAAGAGCGACGAATAGAGTGACAAGGGTATGTACATATCGATTGCGCATAGGCGTCATTCGTTTCTAGATAAAAGCAACATGTAGCTCTATATATAACTCGTTTGCCTTAAATATTACATAAAAGATAAAAAAGGAATACCGACAGAAGACTTAACGAAAGAATTTACGGCTATAACATTACGACGTAGACCATTTTTTTCCGTAATACGAATTTGTCTCATTCCTCTCTGATAACTTAACATAGAGATTCTGAAATAATAGGAAACTTGAGAGGAAGAATTATGATAGAGGACGTACGTTGTATGAAAGTAATATGTAGGAAGTACATTTTAACGCATTATCAATCGCACCGAAAAGGTTATGCATTATATATAAAATAGTTGGTAATACTGTTGGAGATTTTGCAGACGAGTTGATACGCGCCGTGCACAGGTGTGTTTTTACTACAGGTTCGTTCACCCCTCTTCAGGATTACAGATCGTGCGTAAGTACGTGCCGAATCATCAAAGCTTTTCGTCTTCCGAAAAACGACGCTCTCGACGCAGCTGTCGACGAGGATTTCCTGGTCGGACAAAACGTACGAAGACATTCGAAATTTATCGAACCATCCTTTGACCTGGACCCGAAAATTGGAGTCAAACTGATTCATCGGATATATCCTCCGATCGCAAAGGGAGGGTGGGGCATGCTATTGTATTTTATGCATGTGTGAAATACGTAACGTAATTACCAGCGATCGTAGAAAGGTTTAAGATAAATATTCTGCGCAAAAAAAGAGCTGCTCCAGAGCAGCGCTGAGAGCAGCGACCCTGACCGACACGCTCCGTAGAACGCAGAATTTGCATTGAGCTGCCTGCGACTCGAGTCGAGCGTAATCGTGGCCTCGTTCGGCAGCATTGGACAAACAGTAATTCAGGCACAATTGCGCGGAATCAGTGCCGCACAAAACGATCGTCGTTAACATTCCGGAGCTCCCGCGGTCCGGAGCGCTCTTTAACAGCGTCGTGAACTGAGACCAATAGCCCAACGAAGAGACGATTTCTGATTGGCCGCTCAATCCGCTCTGCGCAACGCCGGTGAAACCCGTGAAACGCGTTTCAGGTGTGAAATTTGAATAAAGAAGAAAATCCGAAAGTGCCCGCGAACGATTATCGATTTCATTCTGGAAGAAAGCGATATATTTAGAAAATGTACAACTTTTTTCAAATAGAAAATCTCTGTGTGATATTCTTCCAGCCTGCAGAAAAGTACAAATGTCATAGCGGATTCGGTCGCTTGCACTATTCTGCACTGGTGTACATACACCAAAGGCTACTATCCCACCAAGTCATTTAATTTGATAAAAATAACTTGATCAATAAAATATCCGATGTTAATATTATTATACTTTTGGCAAGATATATATCGGATAATTTATCCATCAAAATGCTTATATTATGATTCTTAGATGTCTTCATGTGTAGTAGATCTCTTTAGAATGCACTCGAAGTGCAATCGAGAGTTTCGATCGAACTCGCTATCAGTAAAAAACATGTCCTTCGCGTATCTACAGTAGTGTCCAATTTAAGTTTAGTGGAATCAGTGTCGCCAATATTAATACACGGAAAGAATGGCTTTGCTGAAATACTTGAAAATTTGGCCAAATACAGATCTGAAAATAATTTTGTTGGGTCATCAAAATAATTATGTGTAGAACGCCCAAAATAATTGCTAGAATATCAAAACTTTTTGCAGCATTATCATCATGTTTGAGTGTCCTACCTAGTTACTTTTGATGGTCTAATAAAATTATTTTCAGATTTGTATCTGACCAAATTTTTAGATATTTCAGCAAAACCGTTCTTTCCGTGTAGCTTGTATATGGCGATGACTTCGTTTAACTCTCGGGTTAGGAACATACGAGGTGGTAAGCGAAAAAATTAATTTATTTCGATGTATACACGGAAAGAACGGTTTTGCTGAAATATTAAAAAATTTGGCCAGATACAGATCTGAAAAATAATTTTGTTGAATCATCAAAATAATTATGTAGGACACTCCAACATAATGATAATGCTGCAAAAAGTTTTGATATTCTAGCAACTATTTTAGGCGTCCTACATAATTATTTTGATCCAACAAAATTATTTTTCAGATCTGTATCTGGCCAAATTTTTAAATATTTCAGCAAAACCATTCTTTCCGTGTAGTGCAAGAAAAAAAAAACAATTTCTCGCTTTTAACATTATAATTTAATACGATTGCAGTGAGGAAACAGGAGGCTTGACGATGCAATCTAATAAAATTCAGACGCTCTCGAGGACGAGGAAATTAAAAAAAAAATCGAAATCATCGATGATCGCGACAAGCCTCTCGCTGATTAGATAACGTAACAGCTCTACACTATTTTTACTATACACTCTAGTGATTCGGCGATCGAGTAAACGCGATTAATAAGCGCTCACGAGTCAACGATAAAAAGCACTCGAGTAAAAATAGCACAATGAAAAGAAAGGAAAAAAGGTAATGTCTTCATTAGCAATTTTAAGCAGACTTATGACTCGCTCCGGTGGATATACGCGCCGATTAATCTGCCGCCGCGTGTGCACCATATTTGTAGGGCGTTTTTATAATGGTCTGAGAACTGCAATTAATTCGGCGCGCGAGCTTTATCGCGATTACTATTCGGTTCTCATTGCACAGTCTCCCGTCGACAAAGTTAACGAAATTCGTTCTGTACTTACGCGTTTTTCTAGAGTTTGCATTAAGCGGAGTAGAAATGGCCATATAGTATCGATTGTATATTATACGTGCTATTTGTAGCCGAAGAGACAATTAAGCGAGAACGACCTCATTGAAAGATATTTCAATTCGCGTTGAATCCGGACGAGGTTTTTTCGGCCAGGCGACCGGTGTGCCAATTCGACGGGAGGAAAGAAGTGCCGTCATCGCTGGAAGCGGGCGGCCTTTACACATGCTCTTTACTGGATTGATGAGGTAATACTGGCGATTACTTTTGTCGCGATGATGACGTGGCGGTGGCGGTAGCGACGACAACGACGAGGATCGCACGTACATACATTATTCCACTCGATGAAAACCGGTATTTCGTGGACACGCGAATTTATCTCGTATCTCTTCTAGCTAACGATCTACTAACGAATTAAATCTCGTAACTCCAACAGAATGGGCACTTACTTTTTTTACGATATCTTCTATAATGTTATCAGCAGATAGCATACGCGATAGAATCTCCAGTAATACGTATACATACACAAAATGAATGACACAAAACTCACTTCAGCAATAAATTCTTTCAGCAATTTAGAATTGCTGGAATTGAAGCTTTAAAGAATTTTTTTACATTTTTCTAATATAAAATAGCTTGACAAACTTAAATTATATTTTTGTTATTTGTAAATAATTTTACCATATTTTTTGTAAAAATTGCAGCTCTTCAATTCCCTCGCATTCTAAAATGTCCGGAAAATTTTGCTTTATGGAAACAGAAGAATATAAAGTTTTGCTTTATACCGTCAATTAGAAGAATTTCGCTGGTCGTGTCTAACAAGGCATAAATTCTTTCATTTAAGACGGTGTCGCCGAGAGACATGCACGGAAGCTGACGAGAGGAGCGGACCGAAAGAAACGCATTGTGCGTGTGCGCGTAGGCGTGTGCCAGGGATCACGCGACCGACCCCTCTCGTTCACAATCAGCCCTTTGACACACGTCTGAACCTGAAACCCACGCGATACACAGTGGAGCAGGATCCGAAAAAAGCCGATTGAAACTCAGGTTCAATTTTACAAAATTCAATTCTAATTTCTGCATTTTTGTAACACAGAATATTGCATATTTTTATATATGTATCAAGGATGAATAAAAATCTTATTAAATTACCATTTACAGGTATACTTTTGTTAAATATTAAATTGTTACGTATTGGAATCAATGTTGTATAAAATACAGCAGTATATATACAGACAATGTACATCATCGTCATATATATACGAAAATAATATCGAATGAATTCATATATTGAACAAAAGTAGCAGCGTGAAAATGACGACACATTAAAACCTTATTCACACATAATTACTTGGTAGATGAGTCTCGAAGCAGGATTCAAAAGATCATTTTTTGACAAACTTTTTCTATCCCGCTGTGCGACAGCTCACAAAAGAGAAGCCCGGAGAGAAAAAGAAGATTTAAAGGTCCGGCCTTATGGTGGCAGCGGGAAAGGACCGACGCCTTTCATAGGGCCCTTTAAAATTTAAAGGGCGAAATAAGAGCCGACCGGCTTACCGCTATCTCGGAAGCGATCGATTCAACCGTATCCTAGCTACTACTTTTCTCCTAATATCTCTCTTCACAGATCTCTTTTAAAATCAATATCCGGCAACATCCAAATCGTCTTTCCTGAATCGATAGAACTGAGCTTCTCATAATCTTGCTCCAATCTTCCACAATTATTTCTTTCAATTGATATTCTAATGCCTGACATAAACGCAATTGTATTCACGCGATACAAGAGGCAAACAGGAAATGATCGCCATCGTAACACAAGGGCGATGTGGAAGGGTTCGACGAGAGGGTGAAATTACTGGAGGGTAGCCGGCAATAACAACTTCTGCGAAACGTGCCTTACAACCGACTGTGCGACCCTGCCGACTGATAGCAATGAAAAGATAAGGGTGCTCATGTACAGCCACAACATAGCGAAACGCGCTTCTAGCGCGTTTCCTTTTTTTATCAAAGAGACGAAAAGAAAAATATATAGGCACATCATGATCAATACCTTTAGACAGAGATAGATGGTAGATTTGAGAAGGTCGAGAAATAAGATAAGAAAGCGAGGATAATAGAGACTATGCTGATCGATCGCAAAAGAAACAAGAACGGAAAAGAATGAGAGGAAAATACACTACCGGTCAAAAGGTTGGTGGTATTTTACCACCAACAAAATTTTACCACCAACGAGCTATTGCTCGTATCGAATATCCTTCCTGAC
>NJRP01000110.1:326056-344774 GCA_003063835.1 Aphaenogaster floridana | reverse complement strand
GCGATGTTGATAAATTGCGTATCGCGAGTGACGCGACGCGGACGCCGCCCCGGACACGCCGCGACAGATTCCTCGTCTCTCGCTCTCGTTCCCCCTCGCTTCCCACCTTCCTCCCGTTGTTTCAGCGCGCGGCGCGAGTAATCGCGAGACGCCGTACGGGACGGGGGCCACGGCCCTTGTTACCCGCGCCATTTTCAAATAGTCCCTCGAAGGAGCGGCGGCGGCGGCGATGTTGATAAATTGCGTATCGCGAGTGACGCGACGCGGACGCCGCCCCGGACACGCCGCGACAGATTCCTCGTCTCTCGCTCTCGTTCCCCCTCGCTTCCCACCTTCCTCCCGTTGTTTCAGCGCGCGGCGCGAGTAATCGCGAGACGACGAGCGGATCGTCCACAGCAACGTTCGTCGCTACACCGAATACCACCGCGGCACTGCCCTCGATGTTCCTACGCGGCCGCCGTCATGGCCTGTCATGGCCGACCGCGACTAGGAAAAGCGGAGTTTCTCTCGTGACGCAATCGGACAAGCACGCCCCGTTTCGCCCGCATTTTCTCCGCCAGGCGGCGCCGCCGCCGCCACCGCCACCGCCGCCGCCAAGCGATCGATAAGACGGATTGCCTTTTTATCCGCGGTGTACAAAACAGACGATATATCGAGGCTCGGTAAATGCTCCAACAAATATATGCGCGAGATAATTTTTCAAATACAGCGGTTTTTAATTTTCTTCTTTGTACACAGATTCTTCTTTCCTGCAACAAAATTATTTATTTTTATTCTTTACACTTTAAGGCTATATATTTTTTATTATATTCAACTCACGTTGGCCTTATTCCCACGAACGCCTTGGTGAAAAATTTTCTCATAATTTTTATACGAATTGGAACACTTTTCAGAAATACTGAGAAAATGTACATCTTTTCTTAGAATTTTTCATATTGTATATGGATTCTGAAATATTCTAAGATTCGTATAAAATATCTAAGAAATTTTCTATAAAGTTATAAATTTAATTATACAGAAATTCAGAAAAATTCTAAAATTTACACAAAAATTCTGAAAAATTATATGAAAAATTTTCATCAAGTGTTCCAATTCGTATAAAAATTATGAGAAAAATTTTCACCAGGGCGTTGATTACAATCAACGACAATGACGAAGAAATAAGATTTCTCGTATCTCTCTCGTTATCGATACATCTAGAACACTTGTATGTACGCATTCTGTTTTCGTAAAGATACAAATATAGCGATACAAAAGCCAGTAAAGATGTAATCTCTACATTAATTTAATGTCTGGTTTAAACAGTGTATAAAAGCTTCGATACCACATTTTTGTGTATCTCGCAGGATCGTCGCGGGCGATGTCGAAGTAAAAAATTACCGATAACCCGGTCGTGCCGTATCGTGCCGAGCGGAGGTATTATGTCATCGTTATAACGCGTATTGGTTATCTAAATGTCCTCTTTCAAACGTCTGTTTCTGTAGAGACAATGTACCGCTTATTGTATCCCAAGGAGAACAGAAAAGTCAAAATAATGTCAATTTGACGTCATACTGACCAAATTTATGTCATTTTTTTGGTCATGATTGAAATCTCGATCTCAGATGACTTAAAAATGACTTTATATTGACTTATATCCTTTTTTATTATGTCTTTGATTTTTAAATCGAGATTTCAATCATGACCAAAAAATTACACAATTTGGTCAATATGATGTCAAATTGACATTATTTTGACTTTTCTGTTCTCCTTGGGATAATACGTTCTAGTTCAACCGCTATCGCAGACCCCGCACCGCAGCAGCGGGCGCAGCAGCTGCGTGCATGAGAGTCTCACTGAGAGATGAAGATGGATGACAATGGCTGAAGAGGCGGGAGGTCGAAGGGGACGGAGAATCGTTTACCGTTCGACGTGGCGAGTCCGCGAGGATCTGCCGCGATCTCGCGCGTGGCCCGGACGTTCGTTCGTCGCCACGCGAATCAGGTATTCGGTTACGCCGCGGACAAAACTGACGTGGATGAGAATCGCGGATGGAAGATTGTCGGATCGACGATCCTGACGATCCTCGATCGAGCGCCGAGCTCCTGGAATTCACGCCCGGTCGCGCTTGCCGATCGCGACGTGCACCCGATGATGTGTCAACGTTACATAATTTTGTGATGATACATCAACCGTCGTCCTGCTATCGCGATAAGGTCAGTGCATCCCCGGTTATCACGGTGCGAGGTTAGACGGTTCTTTTAGACGTTTCTGCGAAACGTAACTGGCACGAAGGTGCTCTCCTAACAACTCCTGCACGATTATTACTCTGTACATAAACATTGATTTGCTTTTAATATTGCAACTACTTCACCAGGAAATTTAATAATTAACTTTATATTGCACATTAGGATAAAACTTGATTGTATTATATTGCAGCTTACTTCAAGTGTAACTGGTAATGTTGCGTATTAATCTCTACTTATTTGATAACTATAATCAAATTTTGAAACTGTAATTATATAAAGATACATATTTTGGTTTTATGCATCGGATACAATGTATTCTAATTGTAAAAAATTAATGTATAAAGTATATGCATGTATAATATATATGTATCAATAAAACAGCATTGTGCAATAAATAATGGCAAGCAAATCTTGGAATGTCTTGGTGACGGGAGGCGCTGGTTATATTGGGTCTCATACAGTATTGGAATTGTTACAAGCGGGTCATCAGGTGGTGGTAGTAGACAACCTTGTCAATGCACACAAAGGTGAGACGTAACAAGCTACATGACAAAAAGTAATGATACATTGTATATTTCAACCTATCAAATTAAATAATATGTGAATAACAGTATATTAAATAAATAAATAAGGTTAAAGCTCTCAAGATGTGCAATCTCAAATATTAAAAAGTATAAAACAAGGCAAATGAGAGCTAGCGCCGTTAGTAGAGCGAAGAAATAAATCACAATTAAATATAATATTCATAAGTTTATAAAATTAACAAACGTTTCGGCCTACAGTTTTGGGCCATCTTCAGTGTGTCCATATAAATTCAACAAATAGTCATAATATAAAACGTTGGAATTCAATAATAGGTGGTGGCAGGTGTCAACGTCGAAACCCGGATGTGACTATTGCCTTTAATCTTTTAAAATAGATAGTATATTAAATACTATCTATTTTCTCTTTAAACCTAACATATTTTCTATCAATAATATGGCACAATGCATGTAAATTAGAGATAAAACTAAATATTAATGATAGTAAGGCTCTCAGATATAAAATCAAAGACGATTCAATAAAAGCCAATGTGAGCCAACGCCGTTGTCGAGGCGAAGCAAATCATTTATTTATTAAATGTACAATATGAATATACAAATACACAAAGTAAACGTTTCGACTCTAATTTGAGTCCTGTCTTCAGTACTAAATTATAATGAAGAATAGATGAATGAATTTGCGTTACTTCCACCAAATGAATTAATTAGTAAGTAGAACAAGAAGTAATGAAGGAAAAATTAATGAATTAAGTGAATTGACCAAATTATGAAGAATTTTGAAAAAGAAAGAGTACGTTAATGTAAGTAATTTTTACAACTAAAGGTTGATAGAAAGAGAGAAATTCATTTAAGAAACTGTTCGAGATATTGTCTGGGTGGAAAGAACGCAAATGTCGTGTCACGACTAAGGATGAAAAATGATAAATTAAAGATCTAACAGTTATTCTAACAAATTGACACTGTTTTTTCACACATATTGTATAACTTTTATATAAATATGATATAAAAATTTGTTACTTTTTAAACTATTTTTCTTGTGTTTACAGATTCAAACTCGGAGAAGCCAGAATGCCTCCTTAGAGTAGAAAAATTGACAAATAAGATTGTTGCATTTATCGATTGTGACATCACAAACATTGATGATCTGAAAAGTGTATTTCAGAAAGTAAATATATTCATTTGCTCATAAATTTTGCTGATAGGACGTTAGATTTAAACATTCATATTTTTATTTTATTGCAGCATACTTTTCATTGTGTTATACACTTTGCTGCATTGAAGGCAGTTGGTGAATCATGTCAGAAACCACTCGAGTACTATAAGGCCAATGTCAGCGGAACGATAAATCTATTAGAAGTTATGCGGGAGAATAATATAAAGCGTTTTATTTATTCAAGTAGTGCCACAGTTTACGGTGTACCTGAGCAACTTCCTTTAGTAGAAGACATGAAGACTGGCAACTGCACAAATCCTTATGGAAAGACAAAGTTCATGGTTGAAGAGATACTAAAAGATTTATGTGAATCAGATAAGGTACGTATTATAGTACAGCGTCTTGGGATCCGCTTTAATAATAAGTTACTTGCAGGAATTTTCCGTTATATCTTTGAGATATTTTAATCCTGTCGGCGCACATCCCTCAGGTGAAATTGGAGAAGATCCCAACGGTATCCCAAATAATTTAATGCCCTATATTGCGCAAGTTTCTGTTGGAAAAAGGGATGTGTTGTATGTTTATGGCAATGATTATGATACCCCTGACGGTACAGGTAAGAGTTTTATATTCTTTTGATTGCAGGAAATATTAGATAAAATCCTTTTAATAGGACGACTTAATACGCAAAGAGAATATATTATAGGAAGAAAGAGAAGTTTATGATTAAGTATGATTAAAATCTTTTCTTATTAAATCTGAAGGTATACGCGACTATATTCATATTATGGATCTGGCAGTCGGACATATGAAAGCCATGATGTATCAAAAAACTCGTAATCCAACGGGATTTAAGCCGATAAATCTTGGCACCGGAAAGGGCTACTCCGTGCTTGAAGTTGTACATGCATTTGAAAAAGCATCCGGACGAAAAATACCATATAAAATGGTTAAACGTAGACAAGGTGATATCTCCGCCAGTTACGCAGATGCTAGTATCGCTAATAAGGAATTAGACTGGGTAGCTACAAGAAATATGGATGACATGTGTAAGTTATAATAAATGAATTAATAGCAATATAACAATCGTCTATGATATTTCCTGTATTTGGATGTTCTAAAATTAAAATCTTGTTGATATTTCAGGTACAGATACATGGAAATGGCAACAAAATAATCCAAATGGTTATAAACGCTAATAAGCATTACCCATTATGCCCAAATAATTATGAGAAGTTTCTAGCTTGCTATTACATTTTGCCTTCCGCATATCATTGGATAGATAACGAAACCATGGTGGTATACAGTTACCAAAGTTTAGACCAAAGCATAAGAAAAGTAGTTGTTTATCTTCTGTTACATTAAGCGAATTTAATATATAAATATAATGAGAATTCACATATCTAACGAAATCTAATGTTGGAAAAGTTTTATTCAACATCTATAAATCTATTAAATATGTAAAATTAATTTTTTTGCATATGTTAAAATTAAATTAATTTTTATTATTGCAATACTGTGCCATTTTAAATAGTTGCACATTATATATTGTATAAATTTAATATAATCTATTATATATAAAAGACAACAATACATATAAAAAATACTTTTATATATACATCAATGATGCAAAAACAATGTAAATAATTATTATATGAATAAAAGAATATGCAATTTACTACTGAAAAAAAATTATATTTTCTCTTGGTATTTCCTTTTTGTCATAACCTCAATATATGATCAATTTTCCATTCTCATTCATGTATAAATTGTTAATAATAAAATTAGATAAAAAGTATAGACGTGTGAAAAAGGGGGGGACCTTTTAATTATTCATATTGTTATCACTTTGATTTTGCGAATTAATTTGTTCATTTGAAATAAAAATGTCTATAGACGACCATGATTATATGTATATAAAGGTAGTGGCGGACTGAGATAGACCGTGCGATTCTACATATCCGTCAGATCTACAATCCGAGATCGCCTGTCATATTGACAATTTAAAAACCAGCTGATCCACTGTGCGTGATCGCCAAATCGAAAAAAAAGAAAGCAGAAGCCGCTAGTCGGCTAGAATTAACTGTCAAAACAGTGCAGCAATTAAAAAAGCAGGTTAGAATCATCTATTTGTCATCAGCTGATCGGGATGCTCGAGCACCTGCCTGTATTGACATGTTCATTCAGACTCTGATCGTATTCAGTCGAATTGTTCTGTGATATATCTTGTGATAGCCGCGACGATCATGGACCCATCGAAGGACGAGGCACAGACAGAGGCAGCGCTGATCGAGAGCCTGTCCGCGGAGCAGAACTCGAGATGCGAATCACCGAAACGCGGCACCACGCTTTCCACCAGTACTAGCAGTTTCGAGGCGCTGGACCCACACGATCCGAACTTGAGCCGCCTGGCGAACACGATGTTCCAGAAGACAGGCGAGTACTTGCAGGAGGAGCTCACCGCCACTCACGCAGACTACCGGCTGCTGGAGCGTCTGAACAAGGAGACCATCGCCAAGTACACGGAACTGAAGATCATCTCGTCGAACGTGGTGCAATCGTTGGATTCGCTGAATGACAAGTATCAGAAGCTACAGCCGATTTTGGATAATATCAATCAGATCGATGACAGCGTTAGCAAATTGGAGCAAGCTGCGTATAAGCTAGCGGCGTATTCCAAGCGACTCGAAGCCAAGTTTAAGGATCTCGAAAAGGATACAAAGAGCAAATGAAGCTGTAATTATGAATATACGTCATTGTATCTTTATGTACCTATATATATAATAGAATGATTATTATATCTTAGGCAACAGTTATTATGGATATGAATAATTGCATAGAAAATATGTAAGACAGCTAGCAATGGTCAAGAAAGCATGTCTTTTGTACATTATATTTATTACGAGATCTTTTAAACACGCTTACAAAACTTCTATAAAATTGTAGTTTGTCTGCTCCTTTTGCATATCATACAATATCTGATTTTTATAATTAACTTATTGATTAAAAGCGATGTATCTTATTTAGTGCTCTATCAAGCCTAATATTTCTTCTTCTGCAATATATTAATAAAGCTCACAATGTGCCTGAGTAATCATGATATATAAGTGTAAATATAATCAATATGTAAACCAAAAACAAATAAACCTATATTTAACAAAAGAGATATTTGTATATTTTGACATAATATTGCTACAATGACATAGCGGATAGAATTAATAATTCAATATATAAAGTTGAATTTATTTCTAATCTTGTTAACAATAATTTACTGAAATATATAGTTGAAATATATAACAGATGATATACGTATATGATTTGCTAGAAGATAATATGAGTTGCTAGAAGATTGTGAGTGGTAATTCTTTATCGATAATTATTTTAAGTGTTACAGTATTATGTGTTTATAACCATACAAATTATGCAGCATAATAAAAAAGGACTATTCAGGTTTTGTAATTGTAAAACTTCGACATTGCATTGTCTCGTCGCACTAAAATGTTCATGTCACGAGTATGAGAGTCCAAAGCGATCAATTATTATACTCCAATCTCTTCCAATCTTCCAAGTATCACAATACATAGACGCATCTTAAACGATCATAATAAAGAAAGCTGCATTGTTCCTATGCTGATAAAAGCTGATACACTTCTATGGATGATGTTTAGCAGTCTAAGAAATTGCCGGCCATCAACAATTCTAGAGCAATTTCGGGTGCAATCGGAAATTCTGGTATTTCTGTACTGCTGTTTGTATAGCGCACTTTATAGGTAAAATACATGCAAACTTTTTGTAATACGTGGGACCTAGGAAAGAAAGACATTCGTTTAAACAATCTCCTTATTACAATGTATCCATACATATCAAACTTATTTTATGATTTCAAAGGAAAAAAGAAACAAATAATCTGTATCTGCTACATCTTTTATACTTACGGGATTTCTCGAAAGTTGACTTCATTGGCTTCGTTTTCTGCAAATTGACCAGGACCGCTTAACATTGCTTTGATAGTACCACTCGTTAACGCATGTTCCCGTTTAACGATAAACTCATGGCCGTCACTACTAACCAACTTCACATACATTGCGTTTGGTCCCTCGCAGCCTCCATAAACGGGACTACCGTTTTGCTAAAATTTTCAAAAGATCTATCACATTATTTATCATGTAAATAGACTTTATCTTGTATCTATAATCTAGAATATTATACAATTGGAAGAAATAATGAAATGTATAGTAGGACAAAGAAAAAGAACCGTCTCTAGAAAGCAAAATTTAATTTGGAAAAATAGGTACCGCATGCATGTCTTTAGATGATCTGCCCTCTTCTTCTTCGGTCTTATTGACACTCGTTTCTTCATTGTGCTTGATCCAAAGAAAGATTAATGTTAATATTTAATATTTTACCACAAGCTTTCAGCTTTCCAGAAAGGGAACGGGTATAATCTTAACATATAACAGCAACACAATATTGTACATATTTATTATAGAGCATATATTGTTATACATCCCGATTATCATGCAGAGATACAAGCATGCAAACAAAATTGTTTTATACATACCTTCTCAGCCTGCATGTTTACATCGGTTGACATGTTTGCTGTTATATAAATATCCTCCTAAAGCAAAACAGTTCAAATATACAAATAGTATTTATATATACATATATGTATACACACACAAGGTACAAATGATATAGAAACAGATAAATTATATGTGTAAAATAAACACTGGCTAAATAAAAAAATACAAAGCTATTGTTTACAAAATGTTGCGAAATACTAAATGATGTTACGATCGTTATCAAGCAGTAAGCATAATTAGGAGCATCAAATAAAACAACTTGTATATAGAAAAGTACATGTTCAACGGTCATATCTCAATAACAATAGGTTAAGTTACATTTTGCAATGTAACATTTCAAGAATTTCGCGGAGTGCTTTATCTTACACACACGCGAAACCAACCAGAAATTATTATTTTACAATTTCGAGCAAGGCTGCTCCTACGCTTGTACTTATCGTCGACAAAGTAATAAAATGAGAGTAATTCGCTATATATTATGTTGTGCAGTATATTATTGCCAGTGAACTATATCGCTCACGCTGTATAGTTACTATCTGATCGTAACGCTAGCTAGTTTGTAAAAATAGGTACGAATTATACTCGTATTATGAAATGGCAAGCGGCTCTACGTACCTCACAGGCGACACAAAATTTTAATTAAGTTAGACTTCCTATTCGCGATGTAATGACACAGCGAGCGTATCAGCTGATGAGTCGTTGACTACCAATGACAGACGACCCCACACGACGATGGTCTGACGACGACTGATGAAAGTTGAAACACGAGCGCGATGGTACGCTGTGATCTACCGATTCGCATGTAAAATGTATTTCAACATGTTTCGCTTATGTAACTCCAGATTGAAGCACTATCGCGTGTCGTTCGAGAGGTTAGTCACAATAGGTTTGTTCGCGTTGCTTGAACCAAAAATTTTTGCACTTGAAACGAGATAAGTATATATTTGGGCGTTGGAGAGAGAAAAAGCAAAGATGCTGAGTGCAAAAAGTGCAAGCAACGCGAACAGACGATGATCCAGGACGCAACCAATCAGATCTATTGACACGTCTTTTTCATTTGCTGCCCGAATCGCGAAAGTGAGACCAATATTTCTACCAAATAGTTTCTTTCACTTTCTTTCTTCATGGACAATTTGCACTCACACGTCTTCTGCACTTTTTTAGCCGAGACATATACCGTTAAGGTTATATGAACGTCTGGTATTTTTTTATGACTTTCACCGTGTCGTTTAATAATAATAATTGTGAAATAACTCAAACAATTTTCAATTTATGAATCGTTTCGATCTAGGACCACTTATTTTTTTATCGTAAAAATTCTATTAAATCATCGTCGAACTTTATGTGATCCAACTGTCACTATCTCATCTTTCAGGTTGGATTATGATATACATATATTTAGCTTTTATTAATTTACATAAACAGCTTACAGAACTCTTTTTATGTATCTATAAATTAATAAGAAAGGATTGTTAATTTATTTTAAATCTAATTCCATTTCGATCGACTCATTTATATATTTATATAATCTATAAATGAAGTGAAAAAATTGTAATCAATGTTTTATTAAAAAATTCTTTTGCAATTTTTTAAATAATCAGTTTTTTTGTAGTTATTGAACTAATTTATTTATATTATATCATTTATTAATTTATTTCTTATTTGTTCCTTATTTTGTTTCTGCACATATAAATTTTTATCACATTTATGAATATATTTTGTTAAAGTGTATTAATTTTTTATCCACTTTTTATAAGCTTTTTGGAATAAAATTGATACAATTATTTTATTTGACGCGATAAATAAATATAATAGATTAAAATTGAAAAATGAAATTAATAAATAAAAAAAAAACTAAAATTTTTTCCCACGATATATTATTAAAATTTTTATTAATTTTCTGAATGTTTTATAGGAAGAAGATGTAAGAAGTTGCAACGATTAGTTTAATGGACCATCATGGCTATTTTTAAATCAGGACAAACTATCTGCTTATTGAAAACAATTGGATTATCCAGATAACGCAGAGCTTCTTTAAATTATACTAAACATATAAATAATGTCCTTCAGAATACGTTTAGCTCGCAGCAGGCCAATTAGACTTTTGGGGAATGTAGCCATGAAGTGTTGGGCCTTCAGTGGAGCATATATCCTTGTGTGCTTTTTTTTATATTGGTTATATGGTGGGGTGTTGGCTTTCTTCTTGCTGTGTTTTGCCACAACTGGTTCGTATACATTTTTTTGCTGCAGATAACTTTGTTTTCTATTAAAGTCTTTTTTACTATCATTATTGATTTAGAAATCTTGTATTAAGTTAAAGATGTTATAAGGTTCAATTTTTTTATTGTTATAGGAATACTCTATCACAGAGAAGATCAACTTCTTTATCATCCCGAACTGCCAGCCCATTCTAGAGTTTACGTACCAGCTCCTTCAATATTTAGTTTGCCTTATCAAAGTATATATACCAGAGCTGGAGATGGTACAATGTTGCATATGTTTTTTGTTTCTCAACCAGAAGATAGAATGAGAAAAGCACCTACATTGCTATTTCTTCATGGCAATGCTGGCAATATGGGCCATCGGTATTCATTATTTTCCTACATATTAATTTAATATTTATTATATATATTATATTCCATAATTTTCATTAATTTATGATTATTTATTCAGTGTTGTATGTTCCATCATTTGTTACAAGGAGAAAATTAAATCATTGCAACAATAATAATTAACTGAAAAACATTTTTACAAATTTCTCTAATCATAATGTGCTATAAATTATTAAAAATACTTTGTTAATTATATTCGTAAATTTTCTATATTGCTTGAGAAAGAACAAAAGTAAGAAAAGTTATTATAAAATAAATTATATAGTAATAAGTTATATTATGATACATTATATTTATATATTTTTCAGATTGCAGAATATAGTAGGACTTTATCATAATATTCAGTGTAACATTTTAATGTTAGAATACCGAGGGTATGGCCTGTCGCAGGGCACTCCATCGGAAGAGGGTCTTTATATGGATGCTCGAGCGGGGATAGACTATCTGTTTAGTAGAACGGATATTAATACCAATGAAATCATAGTATTCGGTAGATCACTAGGTAAAGAATCTACTTTTATTATTTAGAATTTTTATTAATTTTCCAAATATTGAAATTTAGATGTTATATTAAATCTCTAAGAGCAGTTAATTTTAGAGATCTTAATCATTGGTACTTGTAACAATTAAATTTGTTTAAATTGTGATTTTGATAGGCGGAGCAGTAGCAATTGATTTAGCCACGAAGGAGGAAAATTCGCAGAGAATTTGGTGCCTTATACTTGAAAACACCTTCACCAGTATCCCAGATATGGCCGCCTTATTTGTAGGATCTAAATTTTTACAGTATCTGCCACTTTTTATATACAAGAACAAGGTAAACAGGAAAGGTTTTAAATTTTTTAAATTATTTTATATGATTATTCTGATATGATTCTCCTTACAAATTAAAGTGTTTATAAGTAAAATATGTAAAATATATCTCTTCTATTACAAAGTATCATGATTAACAAATCATGATTAACAAATATTGTTAGTCTTCAAATTTATGTATTGATTTATTATATTTTATATGGTCTGTCTCTTCTATTCTTATATTTTCATATATTTATATTTATTTTTTACATGATTTCTCACATTTTCATACTTCTTATCTTGTTACAGTATTTGTCTATCTTGAAAGTTCGCTCAGTCACAGTGCCCACTCTGTTCATTTCCGGTTTGGCAGATACACTGGTACCACCCCGCATGATGCAAGATCTTTACAAGAATTGCCGAAGCACGTACAAGCGTATTTTTCCGATAGTGGATGGCACACATAATGAAACCTGGTGTCAGCCGAATTATTATCAAAACATTAATGCCTTTCTGACCGAGCTCAGGGAAAATCCACCTCCAAGGGTAACGTCTAGTCATTGGCAAATCGATAATATTTAGTGATAAAGCATTTCTATTATCACTTTATTATCGTCTATTAATATCACAAACGTAAAAGTAATTTTTACGTGTTAAAGACACAAAAAATCGACTTTATCAAATTGAACTTTTTCTACTATTCGTAGAAATTGCCTTCAAATACGTTGCAGAAACGGAGAAGTCAACCTTCTGACTCAAAAGTGATTAATAATTATTCTTGCGTCCAAATCGAATCATAATTAAATTAAATTAATGGAATAATTATTTCAAGTCATTGTGAGTCAATTAAGTAATATAATTAATTATTTAAATTTAATTAACTCAAATTAATTTGATTTAATTATGATTAGTTAAATTAGAATAATAATCGAAAGAAAACCTTAATTAATCAGTGGAAAATAAATATAATTAAATATTCTCAAGAGGTTAATGTGGAGACGTATAAAAATAGTCGAAAGCAAAAATCCTTAAGGTATAATTTAAAGATAATAATTATTAAAGAGAATAAAACATAAATTTATTGTGTAAAACAAATTTATTTATTAAAGTAAGTTGAGTTTTGTGATTACCAAAGTATGCATGTGTCCGCAAAGATAAAATTTTTGATATATTTCTTTATATAAATCAATATTATGGACTGTATTATTGTAGACCAGTTCCTGTTATAATAAGTATATTATAGTAAAAGAAAGATTATAAATTATGACAGCTAATTCATGCAATTTATGCAATTCTTGCAAAAAATGGATTATATTATTATATAAGTTTAGCTAAAAAAATAATAAAAAATATCTTTTATATTTTTTCCCAATGACAGTCTTCGTTTTTATAAGAATAAAGAAATTTATAATCTTCGATTGATTCGTCTTCTCTTCGTGATCATTCTTCGAGTTAATAGAATGCCGATTATCGTTAGAATTGTAAGCAGAGCCATTGCTGTGACTAGAACAGCAATCATTCCAGGACCAGTTTTGAATGTCACGATCTGTTTGCTAGAAATACTCGCAACATTAACGGTCATTTTCTCCGCAAAATGGGAAAACTCATCGCAAAAGATTTCTCCCTTCCATTTATACCAATGGATCATCCTTTTGTTGGCTATTGGAGGTGGACCAGCACATCTAATTAATAAATTGTGAAAAATAAGATATATTATTGTATTTATTTACGAATGATATAATTTTCGCAGTAAGAACTAAATAAGATTAATTTGAAATTTAAGATATAACGATATTAATTTGTATATGTGATTTTTTCTTTTAATAAATAATAAATTTAATTAATTGTTATATTAACTTGATAATACTAATTTAATATATCGAAAAAGAAAAAATAAGTTATTAAATTTCTAATATATTTAAAATAAATTCTAAAATATTCAATAATATTAAGTTCTGTAGATACCTCAAATCTTCTAAAAGACTGGGATTCATAATGTAAAGTTTTGGAATTAATTCGTTCAACATCCATTGCAATGAGCAATTACAAATAAATGGATTTCCTTGCAGATTAATGAGATATTTCAAATTTGAATAGTTGGAAACGTTTATATTGAATAGCTCCGATGGCAAGTGAGTAAAACGATTATTGCTCAAATCTAGCTGAAAAATGAAAAAGTATTATGTAATAAATATGATTTTTTAAGAAAGTATATTTTTTATGTAAAAAGTTAAAACATACTTACAGAGCAAATGTTCATATGTTGAAAAACATTTTTCTGAATCATATTCAATTTCGTATTGCTCGAAATAGTCACATTTATACAACCATTTTTCTTCTCCTTTAACATTAGAAATGTTTCTTTATCAATCTTCTCAATTGTTTCTATAAATTTTATTTCAAATATTTCTAAATTTAATTTAGACCGAATTTTTATATCTTTCAGGCGATTTCCATTAACTTTAAAAATTCTTAAATTTGGAAAATTTTTAACAGAAATAGTTTCAGGAATTATTGTTAAATTATTGAAGGATATATCTAACGTTTCTAAATTTTTCAGAAGAACATCCGGAAAGTCTGATAAGGAATTTCTACTGATATTTAAATTTTTTAATTCTTCCAGTAATGTTAAATTATTATATATGTTAGAAATGTGGTTCTTTTGAATGTTTAAGGTATGAATTGATGATTTTTGAAATGAAACGCCATTGATAAGATTGCTTTCCGCATGAAGCTCCAACAGTGATAATGGAAGATTTTGGAAATTTAGGGAGAGAAGGTGATTATTATTAATACGAAGAATCTTGAGTTGCTGCATATAAAGTAATGAGATGGCCGGAAGAGTAGTAAATTTATTGAAGGAGAGATTTAAGTATTCCAACTCCGGCATACCATCGAGAAAATTCTGCAAAGTATTAAAATAAATGAATTTAGTCATTTAGAAAAATCATATTTATATATATCGTAACTGTACAACATTTATTATATTATAGCATCTCTAAATTTTAAAAACTAAAACTATTTGTGCTGTCAGAATTAAATAAAATTATTGTACTACCAGATCAACAAGATTGTTGTGAGATACATCAAGGATTTTTAATTTTGTTGCATTTTCTGAGCTTCTCTCCAAATTGTTGATTTGATTATGACTCAAATTAAGTTTCAAGAGAGTAGAAACTATATTTAGAGTAGATATATCGAAGCCCCAGAGTAAATTGCCAGAATAATCTAAATCTTCGAGCTCATTTAAATTATTAAAGATGTCTGAATGTATATTATCGAGTTGATTTTGAGACAAATCCAATCTTTTTAAATGTTTCAGATTTTTTAATTCATTTATAGGTAGAAGTACTATATTGTTTTTTGAAAGGATAAGTTTGTTTAGTGGTCGATGCTTATCTAAGGTGAGAAGATCGAAGTTAAGAACTTCATTAGTTCCTAAGTGTCTGTCATGACAGTCAATAATTGGTCCTGCATCTGTAACATCAATGATAATAACAAAAATATTATCACATGTTTATTGATCTTACTTATTATCATTAATTAATTAATTTATTTATTTATTTCTTAAGTCTTATAAACTTTTTCTTTTGAGAAACGTAACATTTATAATTAGTAGTAATGATATAATAGCAAAAATAATATCATATCACTTATTTAATATTTTTTAAATCCATTTTTTCTATTGTTTTTTTGTTACATCTTATCTTCTTTTCTCTTGGACTTACTTGAGGTAGAACATATGCATGTTTTACATATATTACATAAACATTGGCTGCACAGAAATAAAAGCAACAATGTTATAATATTAAACATCATGATATTCGCACTGTGATTTCACACGCAGGCTATCACTAAATGATCGCACATTTAGTCATAGTAGATACATACCTACTAAAGCCGTTTCTGATAGCATATCTGATAAGTGCGTCAACCATGTGATCCATTACATATTACTCACCTTATTGCGGGAAATATAGATGTGATAGATTTAATTTAATCAATTATTTGCCTAATTTACACCGAGCACTTAATACGCGTATATCAAGTAGTGTATTTGAGCTGAACAGCCAATTTTTAAACTAATTTATTAGTGTTTTACTATTTGATACGAGTATCAAGTGCTCGGTGTTTTACTATTTGATACGAGTATCAAGTGCTCGGTGTAAACTAGGCAAATGACATGATTCATAATTTTCTATAATTAAATAACATGGTTCTGGGATATGCTGTGTAGAAAATCAAATTATGCGATAATAATTTTGATTTCTCATTTATTTCAATTTATTTTAATCTATTTAAGATTGATATCTCATTCTAAAAATATATGTAAATTATTAAAAATACAATATCTTTCACGTTCTTCCTTGTATTGTATAAAAAAATTTTTAATTGTAGAAAGCATTATTTCAAGTAAAATTTTTAGAATAGTGCTCAACATTTCCGCTAGTTTTCAAGCAATAAATTAACAAAAATTCGATTATCATTCATTATCATTAAATGCAGATGAAAAAATCGAATGAAAAGTTTTTCAAAACATTAACTATTGCATCATAAATACTGTATTACAAAAATACATATCATTACTTATTAATTTTACATATTACACACATCACAATATAATATATATATATAATACTTATTAATATCATATTATACAAATATTAATAAGTAATATATAATATTCATATTATTTATAAAATAAATGGATATTTATAAATGATTGAGAATTTTGAAACAATTCTAAGATGTCTTGAAGAAATGTGTTAACTTGGGCTGCTTTTTTTTTACTTTCTCCATCTTAGCCTCTGTTTTCTTCTCTTTTCTCTTCATTTCTTCTTCTTTTTCTTCCTCATCTTCCGAGCAGCTTACATAAATATGTTCTTTCTTCGTCACAATATACTCGCCTTCCTTATAAGTTCTATTGACTAACTTCAACACTTTTCTTTTGCCATTTTCATGTTTTACTCTTGGTGGAGAGGGACTCTTTGGTTTCTCAAGAGTTTCCGGCTCCGTTTCAGGAATTGATTCCTCCATCTCTATATCATTCTCTATCTCTGAATCACTGGAATCATTCTGTACAACAATTCTCTTTCGTTTCTTAGCAATTTCATCTTTTTCTTTGCTTCTGTTCCGCTTTTTTCCATGTAAATTCTTTTTTTCTTTCACTATTTGTCCTTCGGTAAATTCCTTTTTGGTATTATCATTTTTCTTTTCTGATGATGTTACTTGTACAGATTTTGAAGGAGATGTCAATTTTCCAAAGAAGTTATCCAAATTTCCTTTTTTCATAGAATTACTTTGTGGAGATACTTTTTTAGTAGTAGAATTGGCCATGGAGCCTTTATTTTTCTCAGTTGAATTTTTAATCTTTTCTGTAGAATGTTTAGAAAAATCTTTATCTTTTTGGACAAAATTTTTATCCTTTTCTACAGTGTCTTTTTCCTTTTCTATTAATCCTTTAGCTTCTTCTGTTAAGGCTTGATCTTCTTCTGTTGAATCTTTATTCTTCTTCATTGAATGTTTTTCCTTCCATAAGTTTTTATCCTTTTTTATTGAGTCTTTATCCTGTTCTTGGAAGGATGATTTTAATTTTTCAGGGCTCTTTGATTTTCCACCCATATTAAATAGATTATTAAATCCATTTTTCTTTGCTGTTATTGAATTCTTTTCTGTCTTTGGTGGATTCGAATCTATGGGCTTTAAACTTGTCATATTTTCCATCGTAATCTTTTTAGCAGCTGCACCCCAACGTAATAGTTGCATTTCTTCATCACTTCGCTCTTTGCAGACATCACACTTTATTGCGCTGTAATTTATATCGCCAGAACCAGAACTGGCAAGCAGTTCAAGATTCGCAAGTGGTTTGTGGACACTATAGAGGTGCTCAGAAATAATTTTACTAAATTTTTCTTTAGCCTTAGATACATCGGACTCTTTGACAACTTCCACACGTATTCCTTTGTCTTTTAGGAGACCTATTAGTAAATATGTGCATTCAATATTATTGCCTTCATGGTATTTTTGATAAAATTCCCACAAGATTTGTTTTGCTATGTTAACATGGACCTGTAGCTCTTTGCTTAGCCATTTGTAAGTAACCTAAAAATACCATTGCGTTATATATATATATATGATATTGAATAGTTATAATAATAATATAATTAAAAAATATATATATATCAATGCAGAATATATTATATATATGAATGACTGCAATAAAATTACCAGCTTGTCGTTGTCAAAAACATGACCGGCCAAAATCTCTAAATGCTCATTCAATGCTTCCATAATCATTTTTCGACAATTTACATCATAAATGTCAGTTAATTAACAATACGACTTCACTCGCATAGTTCAATTTCGCCAATCTAACCCAACATTACAGTGTAATGACTACAGAATAATGGCTCCTGCACACGGGGATATGGGACGCGGAAACGCTTGCCGCGCGGCAAGCCGCAAGATGTGCCGCGGTAGCTAATCATCATGCTGTTTTTCCGTACGAACCAGAAGTTTATTGGCTACCGCGCGGCAAGAAGCGACGCGGTAGCCAATAAACTTTTGGTTCTTACGGAAAAACAACACGTTGATTGGATACCGAGTCGCTTCTTGCCGCGCGGTAATGCGGGGTCTACAATGTGAGTCTCAGATGGTCTCAGAGTCGTAAGTCGTAAGAAATTGACCAATCTCAGTCAATTATTTTCCTCAAATTCGATTGTGGTTGGTCAGTTTCTTACGACTTACGACTCTGAGACCATCTGAGACTCGCATTGTAGACCCAGCATAATACCTCCTCTACAAT
>NJRP01000110.1:306229-322719 GCA_003063835.1 Aphaenogaster floridana | reverse complement strand
ATATATATATATAACTAAGTATACGAAATACAGTTCTTTATTTATAACTTTATTTATATGCTAGTTACATTATTCACTTATATATTATGAATATAATTATGTTCACAGACAAGAGAGGTAAATGAGTGGAAAATATTAGTACGTTGCATGCGTACTATTTAACTTTGTTCTTTTTAGCATGTCTTCCGATTTTTCCCTTTTCGCAATATTCTTCTTAATTTGTTCGAACCCCGATGTATCCTAAAAATGGACATGTATGATAAATCCTTTATATACAAAAATAATTATATAAATAGTGATAAATGTAATATTTAATTGTATTTATATTAAAGTATGATAGAGCACCGCATTTTTTCATTTACCATATCTGTAATGAGTAATGAGCAATCGTTTGTATGTATATATTGAACAGAACAAACACTATCGCCGTCGGAATTATTGTCTCTCGTTGTCATCCCGTTAAAATTGTCATCATTTGCCGATTCCCTTAAGTGGATAGGCACGTTCCAGATTCTGCTCACTCCTTTGATCAAGTTCACATTTTCTCGATAAAAATTATAATCGCGCACATTGCCAACCAGAATATTAACTGTGCAAACAGAAACGTTTATTAAAATTTACCCATTTTGTTATAATACGTTATTATCTTTTCTTGAAGTATTATTATTATTCTCTATTTACGACACAGAATAATACTTTCAGTAGAAAGACGATACTATGGCTGCGTTCGGCGAGCACGTTTTTAGCGCTATGAGCGTGCACTGTCCTTGTTCAACTTTCAGTAGGTGACAAAGATAGAACGACACTGTTAGCGCTAATAGCGTCTCCCCGAACGCAGCCTATATATATACAGTGATATGCATGGAAAAATGCTTAGATTTATATGAAAGAAGCTGTTATATATATTAAATACATACAGACACACATATATATATATATATTTTTTTTACCAACCTATATTAACTTCATTTAAAATTGTAATAATTTAATTAGCGCATCTACTTGGCCCATTATCAATACCTACCTTCTGGATTTGTCTTCTTGCTCACATTTGCCATGCAGCTTCTGATCGCATTTATTACATCCACGAGTTCACGCATCCTTTCCTCCAACTCGATGTCTCTCAGATGCTCAAACTGTTAAAAGAAGAAATGAGAATAATAAATGAAAATAAATTATCTAACGTGTATAGGACATGTATTCAGGAGGGAAAAGAGAGTGAAAGTTATATATCAAAAAGATTGATATGAAAACTATTTGGTTCACATACTTCGTACGGCATGGGATAGGAAGTTTCAAGCAACGAGGCGACTGACAGAAATCCTGGGAGTCCCTTCTTAGCAAGTCTCAGGTACAAATCATCCGACAGGTAGGGTGCAACAGGTGCAAGAGTGCGTAATGATACTTCCAGACATTTTACAAGAGTGTTGGAATGCCCAGCGGAATTACCGTTTTTGAACCCAAATTTTGTACCCTCCTATGTTTAAAAGAAAATATGAAAACAAATTTTTTTTATAAAAAATGAATTACTTTAATTAAAGAATTTAAGCAAATGAAGATTAATTAAATATATAAATCATATTATAGTTATTATTATAAAAAAATCAAAATCTTGAAATTCTTAATATTCTTATAAAATTTAAAAATTTATAGAAATGTTAAAAATCATTATTATATGATATTAAATAGTATTGCGCATTTATATCATACCACATAGAAATCGCAGAACTCGTAGTGCAGAAATTGACGAATTACGGCGATCGCTTTATGGAAATTTCGCTCGGCAAACGCATCATTTACTGTTCCCACCATCCATGACAATCGACTTAAAATCCATCGATCTAGATCATTCAAATTTTCCTTTCCTTCATTTTCATGTTGCTGCTGATCCTCCTTTGTCATCAATAACACGTATTTGCTTGCCTGCCAGATTTTATTGCAGAAATATTTGCTTGTTCGACAATCATCCACGTCAAAACTGATTGTGTGATCTAGAGACAAAAAGACAAGATAATAAAAAAATATTCCATTATAAAATACAAATTATTCAAACTTAATTTTATTCATTATTTTTTAGATTTTTAAAATCCTTATAATAAAAAAATATTCCATTATAAAATACAAATTATTCAAACTTAATTTTATTCATTATTTTTTAGATTTTTAAAATCCTTAAAAATAAAAAAATATTCCATTATAAAATACAAATTATTCAAACTTAATTTTATTCATTATTTTTTAGATTTTTAAAATCCTTAAAAATAAAAAAATATTCCATTATAAAATACAAATTATTCAAACTTAATTTTATTCATTATTTTTTAGATTTTTAAAATCCTTAAAATTTTTAAATTTTTAAAATTGTTTTACAAATCTTATTCTCTCTTTATTAAGATTCTTAATTTGCTTACTCTTAATATTGCGCGCACACAATGATAGCCTTAAGGCATCGGCACCGCAATCTGGTATTCCCACGGAATACGATTTTGCGTTAACACGCAACGTTCGCTGCAATTCTTCGGTGCTAAGAATACCTGCCGCGTGACTGCGTCTTGCCTGCTCGTTCAGTTCCTGTATTTTATAATTGTGTTTTCTAATATCATTTTTCAAGTAATAGAATGACAACACATTAATTTTTAAAAAATAATTCTAGTTTGTTGGTATTTAATTAAATTTTATTATTTACAGAAATTCGAAATTTCTATATTATATCAAAATAAATAATATAATTGCTATAATTTCGAAAAATACTCACTTCGAAGGTACAGCCATTGATAATATTCTCTGGCGAAATGACATTACCGGAACTTTTGGACATTTTTTTACCGTTGCCATCACACAAGACACCATGAAGTAGAACTTGCTATTTAAAAATGCATAATTTATAATTAATTGCCAATTGTATTATCAATTTAAGTACACTAAAGAGATAGTTCCTCTACAATATTATTTTTTACATAGCATGCCCCAATGTGAATAGATCAGACTACTTAATATAACGTACAAGAGTTATAATTAAGATTCTAATAAAATACTAATAAAAGGCAAGTATGAATAATTTACTGTGCGTATGTAATTGTAATTGTACCTTAAACGGCAAACGCTGTGTTAGTTCCAGACTTAGCATCACCATCCTCGCTACCCAGAACACGAGAATATCATGGCCTGTTTCCATCAGTGTTAGCGGATAGTGTCTTGCCATGTCCTCCGTCTATAAATTTTTGCAACATATAAGAAAACATTTAAAAAAACATATCTAATAAAACATATATACAGAAGAATAAAACTAACATTTTTCGGCCAGCCAAGCGTGGCAAATGGCACAATTGTTGAGGAAAACCATGTGTCAAGAACATCTGGATCCTGACGCAAGCTCACTGTGTCTCCGTATTTTTCTCGTGCGCGAGAACGCGCTTCTTCTTCGGATCGTGCAACGATCCACGAAGTGTTATTACTATTGGTAGAGAAAACATCACAATCATCATCGTCTTTACCATCACCATGAATTACGGAATATGCCGGAATGCGATGACCCCACCATAATTGTCTTGACACGCACCAGTCCCTGAAGAAAAAATAAGCTTTTTTATTAAAAGATATACGATTAAATTACATTTCTTTGTTTAGTTATCTCTGTTCTTTCTTTTATTTATTTATCCATCTGTCTGTGTTTACTTATCTATTTATTTAATAACTAAACAATAATAATTTTACCTGGTGTTTTCGAGCCAGTTATACCACATTTGTTCGTGAATGGCATCATCGCTCGGATCGATTTTCAGTTCACCATTCGCAACGGCTTCGCTCGCCCGCTTAGCCATTGTGGCACAGCGCAAGAACCACTGTTCCTTCGGCAAATACTCGACCACGTCATGTGTGCGCGAACATAGTGGCAGTGTCATCCGGTGATTATCTTCTACACCTCTCATCATGCCTCGTGCCGACAGTTGGTTCATTAATCTCATCCGTGTGATAAATCTCGGTACTCCCTAAGATAAAATATATTACTAATAATAAGAAATGAATAATCCTGCATATGGAATCATACCTTGAATTCCTTGCAGACATCTGTCATGTTGCCATCTTCATCAATAATGCTAATAATTGGCAAGCCATGTCTTTTGGCGATGTCGTAATCTAAGCGATCGTGTGCCGGTGTAATTTTTACTGCACCTATAAAACAAATACTCATCAATAATCAACACAATAGATAAATAAATGAACAAATCAATAATTGAGTAAACAAATAGATATGTAAATAGAATTAATTATAATATAAATGAAATTTTTATTCTAGAATAATTTCTAGAAATCTTTCTTCTAATTTTTTCTGTATTAAATATATATAAATTTATTTTTTATAAATTTTTACCAGTGCCAAATTCTCTCTCGACCGAAGAATCGGCTATGATAGGTATAAAAGTTTCTCTTATGGGATGTAAAACATGCCGACCAATGTATCTCGAATATCTATCGTCGTTTGGATGCACGGCAATCGCCACATCCCCGAAAATTGTCTCAGGCCTAGTCGTTGCAACTATCAGTTCTTCCTCTGCAAAACAAAAAAAATAAAATTAACAAATCTGCTAAAAAAAACTAAAGCTAAAAAAAGCAGATTTTTAGAAAACATTGATTATTTTTATCTCTTTATATATACAATATACATGTAATTCATATAATTTTTTATTTAATATTTATTTTTATACTTACTTGAGTCTCTGATTGGATAGGCCAGCTTGATTAGTTGGCCAACGGTGATCTTGGTATCATACCCAGGTAATTGAAGCCGTGTCTTACCGTTCACCACAAAGTCCTCGACTTCAATTTCTGAGATTGTGCTGCGCAACGCTGGTGACCAATTAACAAGGTCTCTGGCTCTATACAATAGATTTCTCTCGTTTAATCGTACGAACGTTTCCGTCACTGCTGCGCTGTGACTCTGCGAGAGCACAAACGAAAATTTAGTAATGTTGTAACAATAAATATAGGACGACAAATATATAATTGTAATAATAGTATTATAAATAGCAACAAAAAATATTACTTCATCGATGGTAAAGTATTCTCTGTCCCAATCGAGCGTGGCACCAAGGGCTTTCAACTGCTGTTTGATAACCGCTGCCTTCTCCGCCTTCCACTGCCAGATCAGTCGCGTGAACTCGGCACGGCCCACATCGTGTCGCGTAATGTTACGCGTATGCCGCAATGTACGTTCCACTACCGCTTGTGTTGCAATTCCGGCATGGTCTAGACCTGGTATCCACAACACTGGATGACCCTTCATTCTATGCCTGTATGTATGTGCGTGAGCAGTAGAGAAAAATCTATAATAATGGTAAATTTACCTATAGTAAATAAGTGTAGCGCAATAAAAATTGCATAATATATAATAATGTATAGTGGTATAGTGATATGGTATTAAATACATATGTACATGAATTACTATAATCTATAACTATATAATAAATCAAATAAATTTGATAATAAAAAATAAAATTATAAAGCACATAATATTATATTGTTATAT
The DNA here is from genome assembly GCA_003063835.1 of Aphaenogaster floridana. Classification (NCBI taxonomy): domain Eukaryota; kingdom Metazoa; phylum Arthropoda; class Insecta; order Hymenoptera; family Formicidae; genus Aphaenogaster; species Aphaenogaster floridana. The sequence continues at coordinate 317,192 of NJRP01000110.1, read as the reverse complement.
GATACTCTAAACTATTATATTCTAATGCCATCTATGCATTATTATATTATTGTGTATTATATTATTTTTACTCAATAGACTGTCATACTAACCATCTTGCCAGAACATCTTGGATTGTAACAGTAAGTGCATGACCTAGATGTAATACTCCTGTAATATTAGGTGGTGGTAAGACCATACTAAAGGGTTCTTTGGCTTTCTTTTCCTCTTGTATACTATTGCTTGTCTTCCTTGTTGTCCTGGACGATGCAAAATACTTATTACATTGCCAGATGTCATACCAGCCTTTTTCTACATCCTTTGGCTTAAAAGTTGCAGGAAAATCTATATTGTAATGTAAATTTTAGCATAACACAGCAAGATATTATCTTCTTCTTGTTCTTATTAATTTTTAATTGGTAATTTTCAGTTTATTTACTTGCCTGCAGACCTTAATGTTTGCGAATCTGTGTAAAAAAAGAAAAATGTAAAGTAATGCAAAAAATACCTGTTAATCTTCTATTGTTACATGATTCTGTTGTAATTGCGGTAGAGGAACAATAACGTAATCTCCGACAGCAAAAATTCGCATGTAGAAAAGGGTAATCGAACAATGAACGTTTCATTATTAATAGTTGGAATTTATTTGCGAAAATTTTGATAAAATTATATTAGTAACAAACGAAAGCTTGCGTTTTCGTTAAATTTATTAGTCAATTAATTATGTATATATTTCGCTTCTCGCATAATATATGCTTCTCTACACAATTTCTAATCGCGCAAATTCGCGACACGAGCCAACTATAGCCTAACCTCAAAACTTGGATCTATTATAACTGATAAAAAATAAAAATTCTTCAAAAATTAAAAATTTTGTGTTATTACTACCTGTTCCTATTTGATTTCATTTTTCTGATAATTTTTTAATTTTTAATAATTTAAATTTTTGTTTTTTTTTGCAAAGAAACATCTTCAGTCGGTAAAAGTGAATGTTACTTTATCGACTATTGGTAATAATAGATTTAGTATATTCTCCTTATCGACATTGAAAAATTTTTTAATCTTTGGACAGAGAGAAGCCTTAGTTTTGCTTTGGAGTTTTACATAAACCAAGTGAAGCAAAGAATAACAGGAGACAGCGGCTAGATTATTTAATAAAATATGTCAATATTATAGTATGTTAAGCATATTTTATCATTTTACACGATTTGAAATTCCAAATTTTCGGAAACGCAATTTTTGAAATTTTGGAAAGTTCATGGATTTTAGATAGTGCAACCTCCTTGTTAATTATGTTCTCTTGATACTTTGTAGAATTTTAAGATTTTTTATTTTTGCGATTTGAAATCCCGAATTGTTGGAATCATGATTTTTAGAACATTTGAAAAATTCTTGGAATTTTAGATAGCGCAATCTCCTTGCCGATTATGTTTTTCTGATATTTTTTCGATTTTTGGAAATGTCTTAGAAATAAGGAAAATTGGAATTTTAGATAGGGCAACCTCTTTGTCGATTATGTTCTCCTGATATTAAATCGATGTTCGAGATTCTTGTTTATCGTGACTCGAAATCCCGAATTCTCGGAATCATAATTCTTGAAACTTTGGAAAATTCTTGGAATTTTAGATAGTGCAATCCCTCCTTGCTGATTATATTTGAAATCTTCAAACTGCAAATTTGAGGAATTGCGACTCTAAAGCCTTGTGTTCACGATGCTAGAAATCGATCCGAGATCTTGGACGGAGAGAGAATTGACAGAATCGCATTTGAACCAATTTGGCTAATTGATCAATGCGATTGGTCAGTTCTTTTTCCGCCTGAGATCTCGGATCGATTTCTAGCATCGTTGACACAAGACTTTAGAATTTTTGTTAGTTTAGTGTATGGGAATAGGTGTGGAGTTATTTATGAGACAAGTATTTTAGAAACTTTAAAATATTATATATATGTTATTAATTATACATACATCATACATAGATCTTTTATCAATTACCAATAGTTGCACAAAAATTTCGGCAAATAAAAATTTAAAAAAAATTAAGTAGTATCGTATCTAAATTCGCATCATAATTAGGCCAAAAAAAAGAGAAAAAAAAGAATGAAATGTGGAGATTATATACAAGGTGTCCCATGACTCGAGGTCCATACATTAGGGGCGTGTTATTGAAGTCATTTAGAATTGAAATTGTTTAATAAACATATGTCCATAAATGCTTCCTAACAGAACTACAACCATTGAAAGTTGATGTGAATATTTGAAAAAGGAAAGAAAAAAAAATTTAATTTAACTTGTTTATTTACAAAATGTATTATAAATTCTGTTCAAAATTATCTACTGCAGATTTAATACAAAGTCTTGCCCTGCGTAAAAGTGATCTAATAGCTCGCTCCACCATGCCAGGAGAATTTCTTATTAATTAATAAGACAATTATTAATAAACATATTAATAGACAATAAGACAAAAATTAATAAAACAATGCCAGACTGATAGAAAATGTAAACAATAACAGACTGACAGAAAATGTTTCAAATATTCACATCAACTTTCAATGGTAGTAGTTCTGTTAGGAAGCATTTACGGACATGTTTATTAAACAATTTCAACTTTAAATAACTTCAATAACATGCCCCTAATGTATGGACCTCGAGTCATGGGACATCCTGTATAGACAATGTGATGAATACATGATAACAAAAATTACATCTTTTTTAAGGTGTAAATGCTTTCTTAAGAGGCTAACACGACGTTTGTCTATTGTTTTCATTAACATAAAAAATAATAAAATCAGATATTATCTATGCAAAGTGGAGACAATAAAAAAACTAGCTTCTTTGTGTATCTATAATATCACAAATAAATTCTCATATGCATAACTAAATATTAATTATCATAAACTTGAAGTAAATGCTTCAACTGTTTTATAGGAAGAAGAATCTCTATTTTATGTGAATATTTTTTTATTCTGAAACAATATCCTTCTATAAGTCAGAATTCTATTCTCTCATTGTATGTTTGCTATGTAATGCATAGAACGAGGTAAGTAAAAAATAACGCGCAAGAACATTTTCTTGTCATTGAAATAGGATTAGGAATTGAAAGAGAATACCAAAATAAAAGGATTATATTGTACTTAACGCCGCAACAGTTTCTCGTTCTCTGCATGTTGTTCTGAATAAAGATGACCGCGTAGCTCCAATAGACCATAGGTTTCCATCCCACATAGTTTACAAAAAGCACCTACGTTTCCCACGCTGCGTGCATCCCTGAAAAAAATTGAAAAAAAATAAAATATCGTTATAATATACCATAAAAATATAATATCTACATACTCGTAGGCAAGACGTTGTAATTGTGAGAGGTGGTTCAGCATCTCCTCCGTTTGTTCATCTGTTTCACGTAGTTCTAACGCATCATGCAGGGAATATACATCACATTCCATCGCAGTTTCCCGAACAGATGGCAAAAAATGTGAACTGTTGTAGCGATTCCATTTATCGCCAAGGCAATCGATTTCGTCATCCTCTGAATTTCGTGATTTTCTTCGTTTGTCTCTCAGTTCGAGCAAAATATGTTTGATTTTGTTTTGACAAATTATAATATCTTCATCATTGGAGTCGAGTCGCATTCCAATGTTCATCCAGTGACGCAATTTATTTATCTTTAAAAATTGATTATCAATATTATCTTTCTGCTATTGTAAGAATAATGACAGAGAGATGAACACACAATATTAAGAAGAATAAGAAATAAACTAATAATAATAGAAAAATGTTATAAAAAAAAAAAATTGTACTTTGCCCGTAAAATTAATGGAGAATTTGATGGATAGTAGAGAACTAATGAACAATATAATGTGATATACAGGTGATCTCATGATAAGTATTGTGAAATTATCAGTTTATTGTTTTTAGAAATGACATATACCTCTTTCACATCATCCATCGTGATTTCTACATCAAACTGAATTTCCATATCATGATCGGGAAACATAGCCCGTTTAGTGCAATTATCTATTGGGCCCAAACCGCATAAAGCCCCGGTATAATAAGTCCTGCGAGAATTGCATCTCAACTCCATACGCGGTGCAAAACTCAGCGCGAGCAAAGCCGCGAGTCCAGGAATATTTGGCAGAAAAGTAGTCTTTCTCAGTGTTAGAGAATTTCTGTTGGATTGCATGGTGCTCTGAGCGACCAAAAGACGTTTCGACTGGTTGAGATCATTATCCAAAAGGACAGAATTGACGGAATTCTTATCTATATGTATCTTTCTTAATTTTCCACCTAACGTCAATTGGATCAACTCCATTTCTAAGGGAGAATATGGACCTTGCAATTTTGCGCTGGAATTGCAATCTTCTTCTCTAGGTGGATCAGGATACTAGAATCATTTATAGAAAATTAATTTATTAATTTTTCAACAAATTAATTAACTATAAATTAAATCTTTGTACAAAGTTCAACTACCTTTACTTACTTCTAATAAATGTTTATCATACTGTTCCTCTTCATAAAACTTTTTCTCCTCTATCGACATCGCTTTAATATTATTATTATCTGTCCTTAATTCATGATTATGCTTCGATAAATAGCTTTCTTCCCTCCTCACAGCATATCCTCTTTCAATCAAACCTTCATTAACATTAAATCTCTCCCCTTTCTCATTAGCAACAATCAATTCTAAGTTGATAACGCTATCAACAATCGAATAAATTCTTCCAAATATCTTTTTATTTTCCTTGATTTGTGTCCCAAAATAATTTTTCGATCTTTCCGACCATTGACCGTGAAGATTACTTTGATATGAAGGTCGCAAAAAAGCCAAATTGCAACGAAATGCTAAAGGAGGAATTTCCAAGATTGTAGTATGATTAATTTCTCTTAAATCACTAAATCGTATTCTAGAGAAATGACCATAATCGATAAAGAAAATGTCGACCAGTTCTCCGATTTCTGAGACAAATTCCTTAATTATGGCACGATGGTAAGTCAAAGATTTATTCTTTTCTATGGGGGCAGCAATTATGGTCGAGGTTTTTGGAATAGAGAGGAATTTTTTCAAGGGATATTTGTTGAGTATTTGTTCTATAACTCGTAATTTATTTTGTGTGGCATCATCACCAAGAGTTCCCCAGAAATATCCAGGACTAATAATCTAAAAAAATTATATATATATACATAAAATTACAAAAAATGAAGATATTAAATAGAGAATAAATAAAAGATATTTAATACGCTAATATTTAAGTAAGCAATGAATCTATTAATATAAGTGCAGTTAAAAAGCACTCAATTATTTAACATATTGTAATTATTTTAAATACGTTTAGATAATATTTTTCTAATACAAAATAAAAGGCGCATATATATAAAAAAATTCTTTCAATTCTATCATTATTCTTTACTGACTTAGGCCCGGTTTTTCATTATCTAATTAACTTGTGGTTTAAGATTTTGACCAATCGCATTTGAACAAGTGGCCGAATTGTCAAAATCCTAAACCACAAGTTAACCAGATAATGAAAAACCGGGCCTTAGGCCCAGTTCCACATTGGAATTGACTAATCGCATTTGTCGTTAAGTAAAATTAACAAATGCGATTTGTCAATTCCAATGGAATAACCGGCCGGTTAAATTAACTGGAGATTGTGGAACTGGGCCTTAGAAAACAAAAGAAAACTTACAGTTTGTATAAGTAGAGGTATAAAGGTTACATCAAGTCCTGGCAATTTTGGCCTGATTTTAGGAATATCACTCTCTATCCTTCTAAAATTTTTACGAAAGAAATGAGTCCGTTCGAATTTATGGAAATTACAATGTCTCGCCCTGTCATTTGCTTCTTTTATATTTAACAACTTTATTTCGATCGGTATATTGCCATGCCTCATCATAATAGCCTGATAAACAAATATGTTACTAATATATTATTAATATTTATTTTATAATCAATATATCACCAAATATTCATGTTATATACATTTATATTATATCATACTTTTTTATCATTGTAGTCTTTTGTATGTATATTTACACATACCAATTTAATTTATGTAATATTATAGTTTAATTATATACAATATTTTACTCTCATATTAATTGTATAATATACATAATAAATTAATAATCACCTGATAAACAGATTCTAATATATTTTGAAGACTATCATCAATGGCTGCTTCCTCCTCACGAAATTGCACATAAATACGTTGTCCATCAAAAGATATTGCTATTTGCTTTTCTAGAACTCCTAGGCATTTAGAAAAAATCTCCTGAAATTTCTTAGCGTACAAATATCCAGGTTGTTTTATTGGCCAACCTCTTAAACAAACTGTCTTCATGGGATCTAAAGCACCCAGGGTCATTGCAATATTTTCTTTATAAATTTCACAATTTTGCAGACGTTTGGTGAAATAATTGGGATAAAAAGCTCCAGCAAGAATGACTTGAAGCACGAAATCACGATCTGTACCTAAAAATAAATGAAAAAGTAATCAATTATGAAATTAAAAAATGAATAATACAATCAAATAATTTAATGCATGATTTAAATATAATTAATATACCTTGCCAGATGACTTTATTTACTCCAATACTCTCCTTGATTCCTAACTTTATCAATCTATTAGTGACAACATTCACCAGAGCGTCTAATTCACGCAGAGCTCTTAGCTGGAGCCCATTTCTTTGAGCCCATTGTCTCTCGGCTTGATAAGTGTTTAATCGACGGTTTGCTTTTTCATTCTGCCACATCTTGTAAACATTTAAAGTGGCAATGCAATCACTGTCAGAATTATAGGCCCATTTTTTGCGAGTCGTATAAGAAGAAACGGTAGGATGGCATTGCTCCATAGAGAAAACATCCTTAACAGCCATGCTAGCCCCCAGAATAATAGCGTCTCGTAAAACCCCAAAAACATGGCCCAACATGATCAATTTCGAAATTCGAATGTCAAGTGGAAGGTTCGCCATTACTTGGCCGAGATTGGTTAATTTTCCGTCAAACAATTTAAAAGAACCGTCCTCGTCTACTAAGGCCCCGACCTCTTTTAGGCTCAAGATAGTGTTTGCCAAACTAGAGAGAGTAGGTGGATCAAGGGAATGTGAAAGAAGGATACGTGGCTCGTCGAGGTCAAGAATTTTGGCACGAAGAACGACATTGCTGAGCGGGGCGCGGAGCATTTCTGGTATGCTTTCGTCGTCCAGAATATGCTGTAAATTTTATGAGAGAGTGATTAATAAATATTACATGGAAAAATACAAGGATTCTGAAAAATTACATGTACATACACATCATTTGTAGATCTATAAAAAAGTACTATATAGAACGATGTATATACATAAATAAAATTACAAAAGAATATAAAATTATAATAAACCTTTAAATTTATATTACTTATTAAATATTAGATTCTATTAAATATATAGTATTGAATTCCAAGTAAGTTTTGTCTTGTACCACAATAATAGTATAATATTATGCTTATGTAACACTACGTACTTACGTTATAAAATGCTTTTGGCACTAATCTGTACACCCTCCCATCCATTACACGACCTGTGCGACCAGCTCGTTGGATACAATTTGTTTTACTCGCCCAACAAAGTTGCAAATGTTGATAATGAGTTTCGGGATCGAATACCAGCACTTTTATGAGGCAAAAGTCTATCACTATAAATTATACATATTTCATTATATAATCACTAGTTTTTCACTTAATTTTCAATAATCAATTATTATAAAACAACAATATTCATTTATATTATTTTTCACTCTCTCTAAGCATTCTTTTATATTATTTTAATACACAACATTTCTCCTTTTAATATTTCTTTCTAATTAGAATATTTCTCCCTAAACTGTTTGTTTTTCTCAAAAATTATAATAATATAAGTTATAAAAATTGTTATTTACCATATTTTACATCTGGCACAGTAATACTGCTTTCAGCAATATTTGTGGAAAGAATAATGCGTCTGTAACCTTCTGGTGGTTTTTGAAAAACTCGATGCTGTTCATTATCATCAGAAACCAATGAATGCAAAATTGTTATGTCCCATAATTTATTTTTATGATAAATCGACGACAAGTAATTATATAATTCCTCTATTTCATAAATTCCTGGTAAAAATACAAGAACAGCATGTCTCTGAGGTGAATTTGACTCTCCTTCATTATCATTTATATCAATTTGATCCAGAGCGTTAATAATAAGTGCGCAAAAATTGATCATGCTTTGAGTGACCATTGGTTCCGTGACAGATACTTCCGGTATCTGTAAAATACAAATCTTTTATTATATAATTATACAAATTTATACACATACATATATATGTTTATTATATATATATATATATATATTATTATATAATATTTATAAGATCTGTAATATTAATGTATAAAATCATAAGAAATAAAAATTTTATTAAACAAAAAAATAATAATTACATTTTTATAAAATCATAAAATTTTAAATAATTATTAACAATAAAATGTCCAATTTTTTCACCTTTAAATAAGTTCTGTCCTCCAGATAAAGTTAGCAATAACCAATCATAGTCACTGAGAGATACTTTCCAGATAAAGTTATCGAGAACTTATCTAAAGGTGAAGAAATTGGGCATAAGTATTTTTCATGATCTATACTCACAGTTCCTATATCCTTTATCTCGTCCAAATAATATATACAAATCTCAAAATTTCTCTTCTCAGAAATCCCGACAATTGGCGCCGGGATTAATTCATTTGCTACTTTTGTAGAAAAGTATCTCGCGAATTTCGTCACATTGATTGTTGCCGACATAAGAATAACTTTAACTTGTCCTGAATTAGTTTGCAATAATCTTTTAATGACTAGTAAGAGAAAATCTAAATGTTCGTCGCGTTCGTGAATTTCATCCAATATAATGTGTGTATAGTCCAACATATGCTTTTTGTGAATCAAGATTTGAAGAAGAATTTCGGTAGTGCAGTAAGTTAAACGGGTTTCAGACGACATTTCCTTTCGCATACCCACTGAATAGCCCACGATAGTACCAAGATGCCAACCTCCTTCTTGGCTCACTCTTTTGGCGATGCTTATTGCGGCAATTCTCCTTGGTTGTGTAACTATATTAATATTGCAATTTTTATATAATTTTTACATACATATATGCTATCACTTTTATTATATCATTGTAATAATTGTAATAGAATTAATGGTAAAATTGACAAAAAATATACCTATAATATTACAGTCAAGTCTCTTCTTAATATTAGCATCGAGAATAAATTGCGGAATCTGAGTGGTCTTTCCACAGCCAGTTGGTCCTTGAATGATAACTACAGAATTTGTTTCAATTATTGATAGTATCTTATCCTTCATGGATAGAATAGATAGATCGTTAGACTTTGGATTGTAAGTAAAACTGCACTCGCGATAAACTTTAGCCAGATCTTCCATATAGATCTGTTGTAGATTGTCTTCTAATTCTTGGAATGACATGTTTGACTCAGATTTCTTTTTATTCCCATCTCTACTATTTATATACTAGAAAGAACGTAGAAACATAACAGATAGTAATTCCTCTTCTCGTACTTTCAGAACAAAAATATCTTTTTAAGTATATCAATTTAAATTCATAGTGTAATATATACATATCTACATATATATAAGTACACATACATAATTATACATAATATATATATACAAATTATAAATAAAAAATTTTATATGATTAAATGATAATGAATCTTTTTACTTTTAAACACTCTTCAGCTTCTGCTTCTGTGTAATCCTTCACATAAGTTTCTTCTGTATAATCCTTCATACAAGTTTCTTCTGTGGATTGTATAGGCATAAAATTGTTTCTTGTACTTGAGGAATCCATAGTTTGTTTCATACAACTTTTTTATATTAATATGGAAAATATAGTCTCTTGACATAGAAGAAATAATCTGATATTTCTTGTCCAAGTTCTTAACTTCGTAATCTACATAAAATCTATAAAAAAATAAATGTTATAATAATACCATGATAATAATTAAATAATTACGTACTAAATATATTGCTTGTGCGAAATTACAACAATATCGCAAAAATACATTAAGCTAATTGTTGGTCTAATTTCGATATGCAAATGGTATCACCGAATCTCAATAATTTTAGTTATCATAGTAAATGTTAATTTTGACCAGTTCATATTAAATATCGATAGAAATACACTAATGATTAAGTAAAGAACTTGAAAATGTCTTACAATATCGTGTGAGAGTTTCAATGTAGATTTTACTTTGTGCAGTTAATTTTGCAAGTTTAGCGCGCTAATCCAGCACGTTTGTGACCATCGCGCACAGATTTTCTAACCTCTAGATACACTAACTTTAACGCTTAATTACTCTGTTCAGAGCAACGAGCGGCGATTTTTCCTTTTCAAATCTTTGTTTTTACACAAAAATACATCGATTGAGTACATTTTTATCGATATTTAAAGTGAGCGGATCAAACTTAACATTTACTTACAGTACTGTATAGTGTATGTATGTACCTGCTTAGCCGGCAAAAGGCCATTGCACATGTAAAAGTAGTAATCGCAAGGGCCATTCTACAATACGTTGCAAATGTCCCGTCGCCAGTTGTAAGCCACGCGTTGGCCAATCAGCGTTTAGCCCGTATCAGACTATGGGCGACTGCACACAGGACGCGTTGACGCGTCAAGGTGCGTTTAGATGGGAGCGTCGAGCGTCAAGCGTCAAGCGTCCAACCAATCAGCGAGGCGATGTTGTCACATATCGTCTCGCTGATTGGTTGGACGCTCGACGCTCGACGCTAAAACGCTCCCATGTAAAATCAGCCTTATGGGCCGGTATCACCATCTCCGATTAACTTGATCCTCCGATTAATTTTGTCACCAAAATTGCCAACAGCAAAAATTCAAAAAAGTAAATCATCAAGTCCTAACCTATATTCTTGTCACGGCAAAGAAAAAGTGTAGAGTGAAATATAAGAA
>NJRP01000110.1:225673-300714 GCA_003063835.1 Aphaenogaster floridana | reverse complement strand
TTATGAATTCCTCATAACGCTTTGCTGACACTTCGAAGTGCTTCGAAGCCATCTGGCGACATGCACTAATAACGTCAGATCTAACCTATTCGAGATATTTTAAAATACTTGCAGGGCGAAGACCGGCTGACACTTAATAAATATAATTCTAATTTAGCATAATTTTTCGCATTTTTATACGTATCGAGATAAACACGATTGAGAAAGAATGACTGCTTTCGAAGGTATGACATTTTTAACAAATTACTTGTGTTGTAACTTTAACTTATGTAAAATGTCAGTTTAGTTGTGTCAATTTGTGCGCAATAATAATTATATCTTGTATCATTTTGTATCAGAAGCACGTTTATTTTTTTTACGTTTTAGAAATGGGTGTTTTGCCGGAAATAGCAAAAGCAGTTGACGAGATGGATTGGACGTAAGTAAAAATAGAACTGAGATATAATTTTATAATTTAAAAATATCACATACCAGAGAGAAAAACGATAATATTCTTAAAAAATCTTAAGAAATTGTGAATTACAGACTACCAACAGATGTTCAAGCCGAAGCTATCCCATTAATTCTGGGTGGTGGCGACATACTCATGGCTGCAGAAACTGGTAGTGGAAAAACTGGCGCTTTCTGTTTGCCTATATTGCAAATAGTTTGGGAAACTTTTAAAGATTTGGAGTCTGGAAAAGGAGGTGGGACTGCTGTAGTTCAACAACAACGTATGTATTCAATTTTGACAAAAATTCAAATTTATAAAATTTTTTTTGTTATTAGTAGTTGTGAAATGAATATTATCTTACAGCGACACATTGGGGACTGAGCCTGTTTGATAGAGGACAAGCTATGGCAGTAACGCTGGATGGTTTAAGATGTCAGAGTAGAGAGCAAAAGGAATGGCACGGTTGTCGTGCAAATAAAGGGGTCACGGGAAGTGGAAAATATTTTTTTGAAGCAACTGTTACTGACGAGGGTTTATGCCGAGTAGGCTGGTCTACATCTCAGGCAAGTGTTTTCATAACTGATGCACTCTAAATTATTTTTATTTATTATAATGAGAAAGATATAAGAATTTTTTTTGTTTTTGGAATAGGCTGCCTTAGATTTAGGAACAGATAAATTCGGTTATGGCTTTGGTGGTACAGGAAAGAAATCAAATGCGAAGCAATTTGATAATTATGGAGAGGCCTTTGGGATGCATGATGTGATTGGATGTTTTCTTGATTTGGTGAAGGGCGAAATAAAATTTACCAAGAACGGCGTGGATTTGGGTGTCGCGTTTACATTAAATGCACAGCAAAAATCGCAGACTTACTATCCAGCTGTCGTACTGAAAAATGCTGAGATGGCCTTTAATTTTGGAGCACAACCGTTTAAACATCCACCTCCAAATGACTATGTGGCTGTATCATCGGCTTCGAAAGAATCTATCAAGTATAATACTGTTAACAGCAATCAGAGTTCGTCTAACGAAAGCGGTAAACCGAGAAATAACGCGCCTCAGGCAATCATCATAGAGCCTTCTCGCGAATTAGCCGAACAAACTTACAATCAAATTCAGAAGGTGAATGAAAATTCGAATAAACTTGCTATCGAAATTATATATATGATATTAACAAAAACGTGGCCTTATTATATTTTTTAGTTTAAAACACACTTAAAGGATCCGACGATCAGAGAATTGCTTGTTATCGGTGGAGTAAACGTGAAAGATCAGATTGCTACTTTGAATTCTGGTGTGGATATAGTAGTCGCAACTCCTGGACGATTGGAGGATCTTATACAAAGCGGCTATTTGTTGTTAACACATTGCAGGTAATTATCATTTAACTCCAAAAAATATCAGATTGATAAATTAATATATTTCAAGGTTTTTTGTGCTGGATGAAGCTGATGGACTACTAAAACAGGGTTACACCGAACTTATCGATCGTCTGCATAAACAAATTCCGAAAATTACGTCAGACGGCAAGAGGTTGCAGATGATTGTGTGCTCGGCGACATTACACGCATTTGAAGTTAAAAAAATGGCTGTAAGTGTCACGGGATATATCTACATTGTTCAATATAATTGTGTGGTATATAAGTAAGCGAATATATACATTCAAATTTTGAGTGTATGACTTTTACTGCAGGAACGTTTGATGCATTTCCCAACTTGGGTAGACCTGAAGGGCGAAGACGCAGTACCCGAGACTGTACATCATATCGTAGTGACGGTAGATCCGCAGAAGGACAAATCATGGCGTAACTTGAGGAATTACATACAAACTGACGGCGTGCACGCAAGAGACGAGATGAATAGAACAAATGATATTGCCTGTTAGACAGTTATCGTATTCACTAGATAATAATTTCATTCTCGCGCGATAATAAAAATACTGAGAGCGATATTATCTAATAATTACGTTCGTCCTACAGGTACGTTGTCGGAAGCTGTGAAGATACTGAAGGGAGAATATTGTATCCGTGCCATCAAAGAACATAACATGGACCGGGCATTGATATTCTGCAGAACGAAACTCGATTGCGATAATCTTGAGAGATATCTGAAGAAATCTGGTGGACAGCAGTTCTCATGTGTGGCTTTGCATGGAGACAGGAAACCCGCAGAACGTAAGGCTAATTTGGAGAAGTTCAAACGTCAGGAAGTGAAATTTTTGATCTGTACCGATGTGGCTGCTAGAGGATTGGACATTACCGGTCTGCCTTTTAGTGAGTAATTATTCGGACAAAATCCGGAAGCAAAAATACGTTACGCTATTTTTACACTACTGTTTTAGTGATAAATGTGACTCTGCCTGACGAGAAGTCTAATTATGTGCATCGTATTGGAAGAGTTGGTAGAGCTGAGAGAATGGGTCTGGCTATCTCTTTGGTGAGTAGTGTACCAGAGAAGGTGTGGTATCACGGCGAATGGTGTAGTTCTCGTGGAAGAAACTGCAGCAACACTAATCTGACTGATCAAGGTGGCTGTTGCACATGGTACAATGAACCTCGAGTAAGTCTGCAGTATTATCTCGATTCAAGAACAAGACAATTCATATTGTCGTATTCTTGTATTCATATATAAAATTTAATTAATATGGATGAGTATTGATAATTAACTGACATTTTCGCAGTACTTGGCAGAAATTGAGGATCATTTGAATGTGACGATTCAACAAGTTGATTCGGATATAAAAGTGCCAATGAACGAGTTCGATGGGAAAGTTACGTATGGCGAAAAGAAAATGGCAATGGGTATGTAATATTGTTTCTTATGTTATGACAGACAATTATTAAACGTCTGTGTATTTCACAGGTTCTGGTTACGAAAATCACGTCCAACAAATGGCTCCTGTTGTAAGCGAGTTGGCCGCGCTGGAATCCAGAGCGCAGGTTGCGTTTTTAAAGACACACATAGCGGAACGTTAAAAACGGAATGCTCAATTGAAGATATTTAATGAATGAAATTCTAATAAAGAATTCGCAATTCTAGTAATATATAGCCCTATTCCAATTATAAAAATATTAAAGAAAATTAATATTATTACTTTTAATGTCATTTAAAAATCTACTTTTTCTATCATTTCTATATTATTCTCTTTCTTTCTGTACTTATAAACATTTCTAAAGCTTCTTTTGCGTTTGTAAAAAGTCATTGTACTGCACAATGAAAATATAAATGTAGCAATAAAAAAAATGAAACTGTTTCTTCCTTGATACATTAAAACGATGTGCGATAATATATATATATATATATATATATACACATCCTATAAAAATTGAATCTGACAGCCAATTGCCATAGAGGCATCTGTCATTTATGTAAGATATACAATAAGTATTTATTGTATCGTTATATCCTCAATAATTATATCACACTTTCATTTTACACATCATTTTAGTTACACAAACGTATGATACAATGGCTCTCCTTTTTTGCTCTTTTGTAATTTTTTGCATATTGATTATATATATATATAATCAATATATATACGTGCTTGTATTGTTTGTGCATGTATTTTTCTTTTTTATATTTATAATATATATTATGTACGCTTAGAATTTACTAAATGACTTCTGTTTAATTACACATAATTTATACACATAACT
Source organism: Aphaenogaster floridana (assembly GCA_003063835.1). NCBI lineage: Eukaryota > Metazoa > Arthropoda > Insecta > Hymenoptera > Formicidae > Aphaenogaster > Aphaenogaster floridana. Next base: position 296,625 of record NJRP01000110.1, on the reverse strand, counting down.
CTTATATATTCTCGAAAGCAATGGTAAACGACTAAAGTTATACAGTATACAAATCATACTGTTCTCTTCTCGCCGCAACTCGGATACAGCGTGTTTTCGGTTTCTTTTTCTTTTTTTTCTTCGTTTTTAACATGTTAAAGTCCTATGTCTTGCGCGCGATGAATTTATCGTGTCCGCCTCTTCTTCACACACGTAACGAACGAGAGACACGCGCGTCTCTTTACGTCTATAAAGATTCACTTCTCCCTTTCCTCTTTCTCTCTTTCTCTTTTGCGCAGTTAGTACAACGAATGTTAATTAAATCTTTATTCGCTAAATCAATTTATTAATCCATTAGCCTTAAGACTTCATGTAAACACTTCTTGTTCTCTTCTTGCCTCTCGTATTCAGCAGACAGTCATCACAGAATGAGAATGAAATATTTTCCTTGTAATCTAGTAACACGTTTAACACAGTCATGCACGTAGTCCCATATACACCGTCTGAAATACACGCAATGCACACCATTCGAACCGCGCGATTGATTCAATGAATTGCATATATATTTATATATTTATATAATATATTTATATGTATATATATATCTATATATATATATGTTTATTTTATATTCTACTTGTGTTCGTTCCACGATTCGCATTCGAATGGCACCATCAGATATACATACAACGATATACACGCACGCCAAGTGCCTTTAACCATATGTGTTTGATCGTTTGCGTACTTTTACACGGCAGCATTATATATTTTTTTTCATCTGTATTAATTGCACTGTACGCGAGGTACTATTGATTCACCTCATCTCGCTCTTCCTTCTTCCTCTCTCTTTACATATCAATGTAACTCCTCTCGACGGAATTACAAGCCACGGTGGCGAGAGTACAAACAAAGTTGATGGAAATCGTGGCACGAACAATATGAATTTGATTTCCTAACGAATTTCACGAGTTCGCCAGTCACTCACATCGCGTTTGCTCTTACTCGACTTGTGTCGACTCAGTCGATCCTAAATTAATATAGCACTTATTAAACGTCACCATCGAGGAGGTACCTTCTTTCACGCTTTCGCTTCTCTCTCTCTCTCTCTCTCTCTCTCTCGCACCGATAGTAATAATAATAATAATAATAATAATCATCCATCTTTAAGTCTTCAGCTAGACATCTTTCTAAGAGACACGCAATAACGAATAATGATACGAGAGAAAACGGGGCACGAGGGGACGTAGTTATTGACGAGTTTGGTAATTCTTTCTTCTTTTTTTTCACGTTCCCTTCTCTCACATTCACGCGCAATAATAATTATAATCCGTCGTTTTTCTTATAATGATTTGGATTAAAAGTGATTATCTTTACAGAACGACGTTGTATTCGTCAGTCTCCTCCGATCATGATTCTTTATCTTAATTGCGTCTTATAATTTACTGGATATATTTTCTTTTTTGGGTAAGATTAATAAACCCCATCTCTCTCTCTCATACTCTCTTTCTCTCTGTATATAATACCTCTCTTATAATGTATACCATTAAACGCGCGATGAGATGTATATTTAACGGCGATACTTTACGCTTTATAAAAATGTGGAGCCCAGCGAACTGCTATCGAAGACTAGAAAAAGTCAAATTCCAAATAGCACTAACGATCTCGTTCACCACACATATATCCTTATAGAAATGACACCATTTCGATTAATTACTTAATTTCTAGAATAGATAACGCGCTCGAGGCACAAGTAGCTTCTTTCTCTTGCTTCTCAAATTTTCTCTAAAACGACGGAGCGATCTCACATTAGAAAATCATGCGTTTAACGATCATATAAATACAACTTGACACGCAAGAAAGAGAAAAGTTCAAGAAAAGAAAATAACATACTGCATGCATATTCTCTCTTTGATACTTGACATATCTATGTAGAGATCAGATTTAAATCTTATCTACTATTTTAAATTAATAGTTAATTCTACAGTGGCCAGAGTACGAGAAACGTAAGATCACTCCGCGTTTCTAATTTATCTAGGAAAAGAATCAAATTTTCCGACACAAATGACGAAGAATCAACGAAAAACGACTTGTGTGAGAAAAATTATAGAAAAACTATAGAAAGGCACGATCCACTATGGAACCATGGTGGAACCATGATATAGATACAAGATAATGGAACATTTCCTTTCCTCTCCGTGAATGGAAGAGCGATAAGATAGTGCACTGGCCCAGCTTCGAAAGATTATGCCACATTTGGACGATTTCATCGAGATATCGATTCGAACCGAAATAAATTCGCATCTTCCGTGGAAACGTTCGCTTGTTCCATATATTTCGGTTAGCTGCCAAGTTCTATATATATATATATGTATATATATGCGTCGCTTTCAATATTTTTAAAATTTTAATAAATATAACGAATATATATATATATATATATATATATATATATATATGTATATACATCACATATCGGACTAAACGATAACACCGCCGAATATACAATCTCTGTTTCTCGTCGATGAAACCATCCAAGAAGAAAGTAGGTATATCTGACATTATTCCGCAGCTCGCTGTTTAAAACTAATTGTCGGATACGGTTTATTCATGACAAATGGTAACGTGAAATCGCAAGCGCGTGCTCTATACAATTTCATCTCACGTGTATTCTTATGCATTCGTTTTTAACGCTCTCGACAGAGTGAAAGACGCACTAGTGTTTGCCATAAAATTAGATTTTTGGTTTTCCCCTTTTTCTCAAAAAAATCGCAAAGAAACTCTTTTTCTCTTTCTCTCTCGAGATTAAAACATGCCAATATATATATATATATATATATACACACACATATATACACACACATACATATACATATATATATAGATATATATACATATAGATATAAAACTAGGATATATAAAATTCCACGATAAATCTCTTATAAAAGCAAAGTCGCGCTCGTGCCGTACGGACATCGATCATGATTTCATCGCGTTCATGTAAACTTTCGAGATTTTGTGCATAATTTTTAACCCGATTTTGCAAATCTCGTCGACACTAGAATTACGAAGAATCCGCTCAAGCTGCTACTTTCAGTAGGTCAGCTCCTAATAATGACCGTCACGACAGTCGCCCATCACGATGATAATAATAATTAATGTTACAACGATACCATTCGCTTTTAATAAGATTCGACAATGCGAGGAGATTGTTTATCGAATAACAGCGTAACGACCATGATTCGTTCGTATTCTAATCTTAATCGTGGCATCCAGCTGCCGCGTACGGTAGACGTTTCATACGCTCTTATTGGAAATGCATTACGAATTCCGAAGGTAATAGGATCATTGGATAATCACCTATTTTTAACTGTTTTCAACTGTCAACATAATTGTGTACGTTGAGTCGTCAACCCGGATTAGCGATCTTTGACGTCAATGCAATTCTTTAAAGAGAAGAAAAAAACATTGTCTCAATATTCTAATATTTCAGATATATTTTTAGTTTCCTTTTTTAGATTCTTGCATTATCTCTCTATTAGCTGTTTCTTTTGCTACGTTAGAAGGGAACAGACTAAACCGAAATTGACGATAGAGCCAGGTTAGCACAATTGAACCGCGAACCGCAAAATTCTGACATGGATGGTTACCGCAATAGCTAGCACCTAATTACTTAGCTCCTTATTAACAGTGACTTCGGATCTCCTTATATTCTCGTTTACGTTAATTCCAATTCCACACGTCTCTACTTTCACTTTCGCTATTTAAGGCTACATAATCGGCGAAGTGGTCCACAAAGAATATTGCTAAAGACGAAACAATAATGCGTTTCGCGGACAACGTGCTGCTTTATTATCTTCCCTAATTTTTTATCAACGATTGGCGTTTGTATCGCGTAACATCGCATTGCTTTCTTATATGCCGCTCATTATCGGCTAAAATCACATTCACGATCGTCGCAAGCGGCAAGACGCTCCGCGCTCATTGCTGTATCTCGCGTTCGATCGTCAACAGGTGATGGCGTTTCATCAATTCGATGCGGCTTTCCCTGGCATTATCCGCGATCCAGATTACAAGACTCGCAATTTTGAACGGGTCCGCCGAAATCATAACGTCATCGCTTTCCCTCGATAACACGGACTCTGTCGGACATTGTCGTATTTACAAATAATAATAAAATCTGCACGAAATTACGATATATTACGCATACATAGGTATATGCATACTCGGTCTTTTACGTACGATAAAAGAAAAGAAAACTTGTGCGATCTCGGCGTCTATGTATATAATGTATATATATGTATACGTCGCGCTATATATACATATATAGTCGCGGCCACGTAAATCAGCTGTTTATTCGGCACATCGCATCGTCCGCCTCGCTTTTGCGTACACGCATCCTCGCACGCATACATACAAACGATATATTACACACACTCGTGAATTCTTTCTTTTTCATGGCTGTGAATAATAGCGACATTGTCCTTGCGTGTCACGCATACCCACGCACGCACGCAATTATACGCAAAACGCACATACGTACATACTGTCGTGGCCAGTACTTAGCATGGACAATAGAAATTCGTCATTACGTGGCTTCGATTTATCTTCTGCTCGCGCTAATTTCCGTTCGACGTCGCTACGTAAACCTCTCGAAATCAGAAAACAGGGCATACCCGTTACTTCTTCTCTTCTACTATGGAAAAAGAGAGGAAAAGAGGAGAGGGAAAAGAAATATAGGCATAAGAATACTAATTACTCATTATATTCGCCTCCACTTGACTTTGTGCCGGATGTGAACATTCAAGTTTCACGGAAATTTGATAGATAATAATCGCGAAGAGATTCTTTCCTTTTTTCGGCTTCTCTCTTTCTCTGTCTCTCTCCCCCCTCCCCCCTATCAGTCGTAGTAAAAATAACATTTCGCAAACTTATAAATAATGTTACAAACTATGGCTTGTCTGTACTTATATACTAGCACGACAGGTGCAAATGTACACATTGAGACGACCGATTTATTTCATTTCTTCGTCATTGCGGAATCAATAATTTTTATTTTCCCATCTGTATAAAGACACGCTAGAGTTCTTCGAATTTAATTCTATACTTCTTTACCCCGTTGCTAAGTAAATGAAATAAGACATAACGAAAAGCGCAGAGAGAAATTTTGCTTCGCGATGTTTACGGTCGACTTTTTGGTATCATGCTTCACGTACTTGTACACGTACATCGATATTGTATGAAGTTAAAGTTACGTAGTTGTGGACACGTCGGCATGTAGAGGATACCTGTTATGTAATGCCCCGAGATTCCTATATTCTCGTCGAGTTACGGTGAAAAGTGTAAGAGTCGCGCGCGAGATATTAATTTAGTAGGTCGAGCGGACAAAACACAGTGCTAATGTCACTGAATAAAATAGCAAGATAAAAAAGAAGATAAAGTTGCTAGGTATAGGTATTTTTAAAAAAAAAGGAACTGATCAAGATTCCTTAAACCTTAAAAACAATCTTGCGAGACAAACCGAAACGTGGCCGTTTCAATTGTGCGATCCCGTCACGACAAAAAGATTAGACTATAAAATATTACAGAGATAGAATTAACAATCAGTTAATAAAAAAAAATAGAAATAGCAGTCGAGTGTATTACAGTGTGTCACACAAAACCCTCGGAATCTCGCTCATTTCATATTTCTTAATTTTTACTTCACTTGCTTCGATTTGATTCCCGTTATTTATGCGATAATTTGCATTAACCCAATTCGTTTACAACATGCAAAAAAAGATTCTTTAGATCGATAACAAGATGGAGATTGCTGCATTATGAAGTGTCTATGAACTGTCAAGACTTATTATTGCCATATTAGTCGCTATGAAATAGAGCTACGACATGAATTAATCGCGAGAAAAAGCTTAATCAATTTAAATTGAAATTTTACTGCAAACGTCTCGATTCTCGCTAGACCCTTGTGTCAATACATAGCTAAAAGATTAACCGAACAACGCGTGTAAAGTATGTGTATGCGAGCGTGCTGTGCGTAATTTTACGGGATTTTTTTCTGTTTCGATCACACAGAATCTTATAAGCGAAATATACGACGATGTGTATGTACATATGGAAAACGTACCAGCGACATTATATCGTATACGCACATGCATAAATTCTCTAAACAACTCGATACGCGAGCACACAATGATATACGCACATAGACCAAGGATTTCCGATTCTTCTAGAACAAGAATGAAGTCGGTAATTGACAATGTAAATGCGCGAGGACTTATTCGTCGAAAAATCATTCCTTTCTTTCCAATATATCGTCATTATCCGAGAGTTAGCAAGATTACATTATTAATACTAATTATTTATGCGTTATGTTATTTCTCTTCATCAATACAATCGCGGCCAATCTTCTCTTAATGCATGTCAAATTTTCAGACTTAGTACATATCTCTCACCAAAAATATATATGTATATATAGTTTCTTCTTTTTATAAAATTATTATATACAATTATAAATTTGTGATTATTTATTTTTAAATATTGTAGCGAAAAAATATTTGATTTCTGTATTTCAATAGGAAAGTGACTGGAATAGCTGCTAATTAGCTGTCTTGAAATTGTGTTGCTTGATCTATGTATATACGTCATTAGCGCGCAAGCATTTCGTTATTTTCCGACTAAAGCATAATGAAAATCGAGGGAAAATTGGCGGATAGTTCACCGCACACAGGGTGTTCGAGTAGCGACGACGAGGAAAGTGGGATGCAATTATAGTGGCGATGCGCTAGGAATAAGATCTTTTCGCGCATCAGCCCTTGTCTCGTTTCGGGATCGTAAAAACGTGATTGACTGTTGGATCAGCAGCGTAAAATTTTGTACACGTTACCACGTATCATCGGGGCGCGACGATTTCTCTGAAAGCGAGATGCGAATTCCAGGGTGAAAGGAAAACGATTACTCTTACACAAGTTTCGAAACGCCGTGTGCGTGCAACGTATCGCGAAATTACACTTGCGTGCGTAGTAACGAAGAACTTGAACGTGGCACATTTCTTACGTGGGCTAGGATATACAGACGATTGCTACTGCGGGTAGCGCGCGTGCCTAAGTACAGAGAAATTAAAAAAGTAATTCGATTTACGGTATATATATATATATATATATATATCGGTGAAAAAAAGGGAAATCCATATCCGTGAGAGATCTCGATCGTATAAGAAACGTATGTTAAAACGATGAGAATCCGTGGACGGTCACCCTGTACATATACTCGATACATAGTTATATAATTAAAACGCTCTTCGAAATACTGTAAAATCTCACAAAATACTCTTCTCGTAAAAAGGGCACGGCTGAGACTCCTATAGGTCGGGCCAATGTAATAATAAAAAGAATCGAGATTCGGAAGTCGAAAGCTCAACGAAAAAAGAAAAAAAATGAAGGAAATAAGAAACGTGGAGATTCTAAGCGAGATGTAAAGAGGGGAGCGAGGCAAAAGTATAGCGGAGATTCGGAAACGAGTAGGGAGAAAAGATGGTCAAAAACGATAAAAGTTGTTTCTTTTTTCTTATTTTGTTTTTTTTACCGGAGAGGTTCGCCTAAGTCTTAGGAAACATCCTTAATTCTAATCTGAACGATAATAATTCACGTCAAGAGTGTGTTGAACAAGGAGGATCGTCTCTCGAATCACATCCGACGACGACGTTGGCCCACGCTTATGACAGGATTCGCGCGTTCCGCCACGAAGCGGAATCACATGCGAAAGGAATAAAATTAACGAGGTAATGGTTCACACGCACGATCGAACGGTACGAGAGAGTTTCGTTCCCGCCGTCGTCCGGACGACGACGAGTGTTCAGCACACTCTTTCATCTAACTGAAAGGAGAGTCGAGTGATCGAGAATACGCCCGCTTGGAGGGGCCGCTCGTTCGTTTTCGTCGAACTGCGGCTCACGGTGCTAGGACACGGTGCGGGGCCGACGTGTCGACGCGTGGTCATCTCGCGTCGTGCCTCGCTCGCGGTTTGGCGCGCATTTATTCCGCGCGAGAAGGAACTCGCTTCGTACGTTGCGACAGACAGATTTCCACAGAGCGGAGAATTGCTCGCAGCGGTGTGTATCGCCGTACCGACTCTCGTCTGTCCCTGAATCTCGTCGACGAGGAGAAGGGCGATCGATTCGCGCAGAGTCACTCTCAGGGTCCGCTGGCGCGCTCTCGACGGACGCGGTCGTCCTTCGAGCTACGGCTTTCCGGTTTCTGGACTGGCGAGGAAGCCCTACGCGTTACCTGAATACGCCCAGGCGTGTGGAACTCTCGCGAGTCCTCGCGGCCACGGTTCACGGCACAACTCGCTCGCTCGTTCGCTCATTCGATTCGCAGTGGCTGCAGCGGCTCGAGGTGCGGCACGAGTGTGACCGTCAGGTTAACGAATGATGACAGGAGACGTCGGCAGGAACGAAGTCACAAGAGCTCGTATTGGCGCAGGTGCATCCGCTGGATGATGTCCCGGCAATCGTTGAACACTCTCTTGATGTTCTCCGTGTCGACGGCGCACGTGAAGTGCGGGTAACAGTAGTGCTTGCCGTCGCCGCTCGCCGTACTTATGCGCTATAAAGACAAGCGGGTCGCAACAACGTCAGAACGCCTCGGATGCCTTGGTCGAGCAGCCGCGATCATCGATCGGAACCAACGCGCCTATTACGTGCATTATTATACTTACGAGAAACTCGTCTCTGATAAAGTACTTGGCCCTTATGACGTCAGGTATTTCCGAGGGATCCGCGGCCATCCCGGGTTCGACCGGTGTTTGGTAGCGCGCGAATTCTGGGAAGTAATCCTCCAATTTGTGCTTGCCCGCCTTGACCTTTTCCGCTAATAGATCTTGCTTGTTTAGAAACAGGATCACCGAGATCGTGCGGAGCCACCTGTGAGAAAAGAGATAACGACACGTCGATGTAACGTCCGTGGGAATATCGATACGGTATTCGCGAATTTTAAAGGTGCCCGACGTAAGGCAGAACTGCGTACCGATTGTTCCAGATACTTTTGAAGAGATCGAGACTCTCCCTGAGTCTCAATTTTGTAGGGTCTTCCCTGAGTACCATATTGTAACTACTACACGCCGTAACGAATATAATCGCCGTAACGTCGTTGAAACACTGTATCCATTTTCTTCTTTCATCACGCTGGCCACCGACGTCGAACATACTGCAAGGAAATACTCAATAAAATACCTGACCGCGACATCGCAAACCGCGTCCATATGGACCCTTATCGCAGCCCCGTTTAGGACCGTTTGGAGGAGTAATACCAATATTACAAAAAGCTAACTATTGCATTCCCAAGTCCATTGATTTCTTAGACCTTCCTTTGAAAATAGATCTCCTCCTAGGTCTAACCGTTTTAGAATTTACATCACAATATTACGAATCTTCTTAAAAAGATGCTCGAGATTTAAAGTTACAAGACGGACGGATATCTCGAGTATTTGTTAGAAGCGACCGGTCCGCGTGAAACGGCTACGCGAGCATAGCGAGAGAGGCGATAACAAAGGGGTGTGGTGGGCCTATAGAAAATAATGTGGGGCGCCGTACGTGACCTGCGAGTGAACGCAAAAAGGGAAAATGTTACAAAGTTGCGGAGGCGTTAACGCGGTTAACGGATTTCAGCTTACACGTTATAACAGTGTAAGTCTTGCCAGCAGCGGACGTAATACATATAGAGGTGCTAGGCTAAGATGCGCGCAACAGCCACCGCTACCACCACCACCACCACCACCGCCGCCGCCGCCGCCGCCGCCGCCGCCGCCGCTTTGCGTTTATATTTACCGTCGGCCGATGTTACTGTAATACGTCGGCTATATATAGCCACACGACATTGGAGTAAAATGCGCGCGAGTAGCAGCGTATCGCACTATGGGACTTACTGAAAGTTTACTTTGTCGACCTGAAACCGCGTCTCAAAAATGCCGGACGTGAGGACTCGACACCTGAGGATGTCCTGGAACAAAACGCAAGCGCATGTTACATACGTAATGATGCGAGATGGGGGCACTTTGTGAGCGCCGAGCGACGATCAAGATCGGAGTAATTTCAATTTTTTAACGCCAAAAATATTTTTTAAAAAGTTTTCAATATGTTGGAACACTCTGAAGTTACCCCGTCATTATTTAAATAGAGATTCGAACGAAAGGGAAATTGTAATAATCACCTGCTCCGTGGGCGTATAATCCGGCTGTTTTACGATGGCTACCTTATCTAGAAAACTGAAACAGAAAGAAAGAAGAATTAGTGAGATTTACCTGCGAGCATCTGATAATTATCGATTAGATAATTCGTAATTTTTCGGAAGATTCGTGCTGGCGTTGCGAACATTTGCAGAGCATCGCGCGATATTTAAAAAAATATTTATTCGGTAACATATTCATTCAATAACTATGTGCCACGGCATCCGCAATATTCCATGAATATTCCGTGCGTTACGCGTGCCGAATGGAAAAATGAAAAGACGTGCATTCGACGCACGTTTCATTAAGCGAACGTTACCAATACGAGAAGGAACGGTTGCAAATTTTTATTGCTACTTTGCAGAAATAATATGCCCAACTTAACCGCGCGAGATATATGCGGTGTTTCAATCGAAAATTTGTATTATATTTAAGAAAGAAAGAGAGAAAGTGAGTAAAAATCCTTGTTAAATACTTGTTAAATTATTTTCCGTATTATAAAGCTCCTAATTCAATCTGTGTCAATCTGTGCCGAGCTATTCGTAAAAAGAAAAACGGTAAGTACATCGAATATCCACACACCTTCGACGACGTGGCAACATAAATTCGTCAAAATCAAGTTGAACTAGTTTCGATCGATGCGGGGCATCCGTGATAACAATCATTGTCAATCAACCGCATCGTTATCGTGAGAGCCACTCCACACGTCCGTATGTGGTCGAAAACGTGTCTCTTTCGTGTGCAAAGTAGATGTAAATCAAATTTTTGTCTTCCAAGTCTTGGGTTTTCGCGTTTTCAAGTACGAACAATCCGCGATACGACATAGACGAAAAAGATGTAAAAACTTTTTAATATATGGGTCATTTATTTTGAAAATAATGTTAGTTCAATTTTGAGAAAATTGGCAATAGTTTTGAGTAAAGTAAATGCAAATCTTTTAATATCTCGAAACAAGAAAAAGTGGATCTGCACCACTTTCAAAATAAACGGCTCATACATCGTATCGTAAGAAACGCGCATAAAAGAAGCGACATGCGTGTTGAGATCTCGTAGACATTGTTAAAATAAATCGCGTCGCGTATTTGTATTTTATCGAGATTCGATACGAGAGATACAGAATTGAAGTTACGCCATTTTGACGAAGACAGAGAGCTTACGTCGCAAAAGTAAAGAAATTCGAAGCAGAAATATCGAAATGCATCGAGAAAGGTATGCAGGACGATCTTGTCGCCACGGTATTTTTCTTCGCGCATGTATGCATTCGTTTTTATCTATTTCTTGCAAAGTGTATAAAGGAGGCCTGCACATAGCACGTCGCTTTCCATATGCTTCAGTCCCACACGGGGAGCTTCTCAAAATTTACACAGACCCGTATACCTTCAAAAGTCTAGAATATAAAGGAAGCATGTGCCGGGCATGTGAGAGAAAAAAGATGCGAGTCTGAAAAGAATTAATTAACCCGATAATAAAGCTTCCTGTGTTATTTTTTCATATGTGATATAGATATTCGATGTGCTTTAAAATGTGTAATCTCCGAACTCGATGTAAAACAGTTTGTATACGAGAACGAGGACGAAAACTGCAGAGTAAATTTTAAATTATATACATGACGATATATTTGTGTGCGAATTAGTCGGTATTAATAAAACGCTTATCATTCGCGTCGATGTAATGGAGTAGTCTGAATGAGAAAATCTTAACGCCCTTTTTAGATGGCTCGCTTTTAAAGAGATTTGTAATTGCGACAGCAAAGGGTGTGTTTAAAACGTGTCGTGCGTAAGGTACTCTCTTCGCCGATCTTTTTATCTCTGCGATATCGTTACCATTTCATTCGGAAGAATAATTCGACCGAGAACTTGTATTCAATTAAAAACCAATGCTCGGCAGCAAAAAGCGACTTATTCCCGGTGGAATAATAAAGCGTATTAGATCACGCAACAATAAATCCGTATATTATTATATCCGCGCCGATCTTTGTGGCTGTTATTCGCGATATTATCGGCATTACATAGTTATATTAGTTGTACGAGAAACAACGTTATATATTGACCGCATAACATTATATACGTATCCCCGTCCCCGGTGTAGAGAACCGCGGGATAATAATAAACCATGTTATTATATTCGCATCGATCTTACGACTATTGCTCGCGGTACGATATCCATCAGATTGTTACAATTACATCAGACACCGCTGTACAACAACTGCATCGCATTATGCATGTACGTATCTCCGACTCGCTGGAATATAGAACCGCGGGATAATAATAAACCGTATTATCTCATTTGCATCGATTTCCCGTCCGGATTGCGATAGGGTGTACCGCCGTCGATAGTATATCTCGTTACGTCCCCGCCGCGCCGTTACCAAAATTGCCAAATTATTTTTATCGCGTGTCTATCGATTATAGAGGAGAGAGAGAGAGAGCGCGTGCAGTCCTCTCGCTATAAAAGAGGAGAGAAAAAAAAGCGGGGTGGCGATCGGGACGTATAGACATGAGAAATGCGGAATCGGATGGCCGCTTTTAGCCGTTTAGACGGGCCAATAACGTTATCAGAGGCGGTCGGTCGGAGCCCTCCGACACAGTGTCAACTTTCCTCTTTCGATCGAGCCGCGTTCCTGGGTCGGCCGGGCTTGAGCCGATCCCTCTTTCTCTCTCCTCTCCTCTGCTCTGCTCTCCTCTCCTCTCCTCTCGTCGCCGCTCCACCGGAGCGAGAGGAGCGCCGAGCTCCTGCTCTCGGTAGAGTCTCAGACCGGGACACGTAGGATGCCGCAGGATCCTAGAGGAAACGCGTCGACGATAGCGCGCACGCCGCACGACGGAGAACGGAAGCGGATACTGAAGAAGGGCGGAATATCGGGAGCGCCCAAGGGAAAATCTCTCTTTCCCTCTCGCTATTTCGCGTCCCGCGCTCTCGTACTCGCGCTCACCCCCAGCCTCCCCTTTCTACGCCCCGTCTCCGACCCTCTATCACCCTTTCGGAGAGCGAACGCTCTCTTTCTCTGGTGCGCGTTCATGTATACGCGCGCATGCACGCGCACACATGCGCGCCCCAGCCTCTCTTTACCTTTCTCATATACCCGCTCTCATTCACTCGCGCCCGCTCCTCTCTCTCTCTCTCGCTCTCCCTCTGTGCCGGGACCCTCTCCCTTCGCGCGATCCAGCCTCCCTTCCTGCGCGAACTCCGAGGGCGGAGGGAACCCACCGAGAGGGAAAATCGATCCTCGACGATGTCCTACCCTAACTCCAACCCCTCGGCCTCGCCGCGCCGGGTGTGCATACACGCCCCTCTGGCACCCACTTTCCGCGATCCGGGTCATGGGTCACTGCCACCGCTCGTTCTGCGCTCGCCGCTCGCCGTCAATCGTACGCAAGGGTTTAACACCGCGTGCGCTATTATCGCGGAAAACGTTATAAAACGCCTCCTCTTTTACGAGATAATTAAAGGTGTCCGCGTGTCGAGAGTATAGGTGTAGCCACGGCATTTATTCACACAGCCTGCCACTGACTCTCTCTCCGAGCCCGTATAGGGATGTTAAGTATAGAGAGAATTAAACGGTTTCAATAATACTACAATGAGAAAAAAGAAGGTAAAAGAGGAGGACGGAGAAGAGATTGATTAAACGATGACATGATAAAAACAAAATTAAAAGAGAATATAAAACAATTGCGTGTATAAGAATAATTTACACACAATACGACGCCGAGCAAACGATCTCTCATCGAGATGTGTGCGGCAGATAAATGAAAAAGCACTTGGCCCTCGAGAGAGAGAGAGAGAGAGAGAGAGAGAGAGACGATGGTAAATCGTGCTAGGTATATCGGCGACATTAACGAGACCTAATGCGACTGTAAAACTATAATTTGCTTCTAAAGAATACCTATTTGTGTAATGACTTTCTTCCCGAAAGTGTATAATTGTGAGAGTCTGGTATATTCAATCTAACGCAGGAAACTAACTTTTTGAAACGATATACTTCCTCTGCGACTCGATCGTTTTACTGTAAAAACACATCAATATTTTTAAAACACTTGTCATGAAATAATATTAGGTGTTTTCTATTTTATTTGCATCATAGTTGTATCGATTCAAATCGACATTCCGAAGAGAAAAATGGAGCTAGAGCAAATTTGACTTTTTTTGACATACAAATCTAATCTATTCACGAACATGGTTATATATATACAAATGTATTTAGAATATAATTAAAATTGTAAACCGATTTTCCTTTATGTTCTTCTTAATAAATTATTATGCAGAAATATATCGATTATTACATAACTTGACGTTACTCGGAATATCGCGCTTTATATCATAACGTGTTTCACTCGAAGGTCTCCGTGTAAATGAAAAGCATTATTGCTAAAAGCGATGAAACGTCGCGCAATATGTCTAAGACGAATGCTACGATTATAAATGAGAAAAGGTACGCAGAGTTTCGGTAGTGCTCGCGATATAAAAGGAAGAAGAAAAGATTCGCGTATCCGCGTGTGTCTACGCGGATACGTATAGGCTCGCGAGAGAAGGTAGGTCATGGAATTGGCGCGCTCCGCCAGAAATGAGGCTATCGACCTCCAGAGAATTGAAAGAGGAAGGAGGTCGTGACCCACTGGCGGCTGCTGCTGCAGAACGATTTTCTCGTTATCGTGCCCGTGTTAACCCTCCGCCGAGACCTTGAGGTGAGCAAACGTGACAACGTTGTTTCTGAGTTCTGACGGCGATTCGGGCCAGTCGAAACGCGTAACGTCGGCGAGAATTGATAAATGTGGCGAGGTATTACACGGAGCCCGAAATTCGCGCGTATTTTCGAGGAATGTTGAAAAAAAAACGCAGTTATATGTTAATAAAACACTCGAAATTACTTTTTTTAATTAACGATGAACGCTGCTCCGCTATCGATAATTTGCCATCCTCTCTTATCCGGCGATTTCTTTACATCGGAAATAGAACGTAGCAGCTCCTGTATTTAAAAATCATCTTTCTACAAAAAATAAAGCAGCGACATACGCGCTGCAATCCGCAATGAGAAAACGGTGCTGCGTTTGTTTTATTAGAAAAATGTATACGGCGTAAAAAAAAGCCTGCAACGAACTCTCAGTCCAACTTTTTACATTTCCGCTGCGAATTTAATTATTCTCTTTCCGATCTCTCTGCGCTTGTCGAACTCTATCGCCGCAAGAGAGATAGAGCCAGCACGGCGCTTCGTAGAGATCGACAAAACGCCGCGTCGGATTTTTCAACCGCTTCCGATTAAAGGTTAAACGTTCGACGTTCGTTCGCGAAGAATTAATTCGCGACGACAAAGCGGGGAAAACGATGAAAGCCGGATCGTGCGCGATAATAACGTGTATCGACTGGACTCGGACGGCGCGAGTCGAACGCGCGCGTTTGATGTCGGCAGCAACAGCTAGCAAAGCCCCTCCTGTGCCCTAAGCTCCGGCCACGTTATTGAGCACGATATAGAATATTATACACGAGGTGTTAATCTAGATCCATATACAGAGCTCCACGAACAATTCCGAGGGGAGTTTCCTTCAGCGAGACTGATTGACCGCCATTCTCCTTAACCATTTCTCAATCGCGTCGTTGTGGACGCTGATTAATTTAGAATAAATTTTTAATTTTCTACAATAGAATATTTTGTCGATACGAGTGTTAATCCTAACGAAATCTAGCTCCTAACGGTTTCAGGGTGTCCAGCAGACTCAATGAAAAAAATTCCCTGACTTTTTCAGATTTTCCAGGACCTGGAATTAATTTTTCCCTGACTCTTTAGTATTACTTTTTTCAAAATGCATAATTTGCGTACATCTGTATAGTAAGTCAATTAAATGTTAAATCACGAAGACCTTGAGATATTTTTGTCGGGAAACAAATAGGATTTTGAAAAAGTTCGGAATTTAAAGAAGCAAAAATTCAAAGCAATTATATACCATCTACATTGACACCTAGCGATCACACCACAACATATTGAAATTAAATAATATGACGATGAAAATATAAATTACCGAACACGTCTCTATAGTAAATCGATTTTTAGCAAAACAGAAAATTAGCGTACTGAGAGCCACAGGGACAAGTTCACATTTATTTTTTAAAAAATTTCAAATTATTGAGAAAAAATATGAAACGATGTGAAAAAATGCAGATAAATCGTAAAATTTGCTGACCTTTCCCTGACATTTCGAGATTTATAAAATTCTGTGACAATTCCCGGTTTTCCAAATTTCCCTGACCGCTAGACACCCTGAGTTTGGAACGTAATTAACTTTACGATAATCAAGTCCAATTAGCTGCCAAACGACATTAACCACCGACTGTCTACGCGATCCTTGTCTCGCTAATATATGCATGTATGTATGCATATGCGATGACATCCGAGACACCCCGTATGCAGGGCTGATGGTCGGAAAGTGGGTAACGGTTCAACTCCTAGAACTACATCTACTCGACATGTAGATATAGGACCGACGTATAATCAGTATGCGGCTTATGCATCAAACCGCGCCGCCACGAATCCATCGCACCGTTTGTACGATGTAAGGCGGGATATAGCGTACCCCGGCGCGAATCGATAACGTTGCAACGAAATTCTCAGAGTCACGGCAGAATGGGCCGAGGTATTCGGGATCGGGCCGAAAATTTCTCGCGTTGTGGTCCAAAGCGAGCTCAAAAAGGCTTGGCTCTCGACATCCCCGCG
The DNA here is from genome assembly GCA_003063835.1 of Aphaenogaster floridana. NCBI lineage: Eukaryota > Metazoa > Arthropoda > Insecta > Hymenoptera > Formicidae > Aphaenogaster > Aphaenogaster floridana. The sequence goes on along the minus strand of NJRP01000110.1, from coordinate 279,725 downwards.
GTTGCGGGATTTAAGAGGGATGAGATTAGAGGAGCGATCCGATTACGTTTCGGCGGTTTTAAAGTCGCCGTGATTCGATTCGACCCCCGATGGCCCCGATTTTCTCGCTGCCGTTACAAATTGGAGCTTCGACGCCCGCGCAATCATTCGCTCGAATCGCAAATATTTGACGGACCTGGCGGTTCCAGCCGCGCGCCACCCTAACGTCGCCGACGTGCGGCGGCTCTCGACGGTAAACATTAAACATCCTCTTTGTCTTCCGTACTTGGGCGTTACGTGCGAAACGAGAATTTCTCTCTTACCCGACGATGTCGTCACTCGTCTCTTTTCAAAATGCTAATTTTTCATTTTCTCTCTCCCTCCCGCCCTCGTCGAATTAGCTAGGTCAGAAAAATCCGTTCCGTTCGATCGGTGGATGCGGAAAGGACACGCGTCATCAAAAAAAGAACAAAAAATTTCTGTAATCGTTTGTCATTAACTTCCGTTTCGCTACAATTGCCTCGTAAATAACAATTATTACGATAAGAGGGTTTAATTAAATTAGTCATCATAAAAACGGGACCAAAACGGAGTATAAATTATTTTACGATAAAAATAAACAACTATATTAATTGTAGTATTAAAAGTTTCATCTTTCTTCATCCCTTCCGTTCTTTTAAATCAAATCCAATCAAAATTTTTTGTATTCAACGTGCATTAATAGCGGAGTACACCCTCGCGTTAGGCCATTTTGAGGGTGTTTATTTGAGATAAGGGAAAATAAAAAAGAAAAGAATCACTGTCGGCACACCAACAACGTGAATCGACGGTGAAGAAGAGAAGCGCGCGAGAGCGGCTGTCTATCCAAACATTTACGAGCTATGTGTATAGCAGCATCAATAATCCGCGCGATATAGACCAGTGCCTAAATATAGCGGCGCGTGTTTCCTTTTTTAAGACGCGTCGAGGTGTGTTATCGCGTAATTGAAACGTCGCTTACTTCTATAATCGAGAGACGAGACGCACGGTTAAACTACGGTAACGACACGACACGCGGCACACACGCACACACATGTGCGCGCATGCACATGCACGTACACATGGAATTATATGTTTCTTCTCTTTTTTTTTTCAAATGACAATTACGCAATTGCGCGTCCTCGGATCTCTACCTCGCGTCGACGCTAAAGATCACCCGATCCGGAAATGATTCCCGTTAAACCGACAATCAATAATCGCGCCTTGTCATTGTGCACGGTAATCGTGTGATGGACAAATATTTATTCTCCACACACTGACTCAGATTCGTGATATTTTCGTGAGGGAGTACATATCGTTGCGCCGTATTTAGTGCGCGTAAGAAGGTCACACTTTTACTATGTCACGCGCTTTGCGTGTTTACAAAAGAAATTCCTACTGGCGAGATACGATTGTCCGAAATCGTGACGTTAAAAAGAGTAAATAGAATCGAAGACGATATCCCTATCTCTTTCTTAGATTTCTTCCTGAGGAGAGATTCATGGAAAATTCGCGCGATATCTCTATTGCGCGACGTGTCTGAAATCACTTGCGGAAAGCAGATTTTCGAATATAGGTATAATAAAATTCACGCGTTTGCCTCTTCTCACAGTCGTATGAATGTATAAATATATTTTTAATATACTAGACGTAGTCGTTGAAATGCGGCCACTATACATGCGGTTAGATACCGCAAGATTATAGCCATCTTGCGTCTCCGTCATCTACGAATATGCTGAGAACGCTATATCTCACCACCGCACCGTAGCGCGATGCCTAAAAATACATCGCGCTATTTTTAACGTCAACGATTTCTGTGCTGCACACAAGAGAGAGAGAGAGAGAGAGAGAGAGAGAGAGAGAGAGAGAGAGAGAATAAGAGTGAGAGAGGAGGAGGAGAGAGAGAGAACCGCACCGCCGAGCCGCACTAATGGAGAAAAAAAAGGGAAAATACAAGAAATCCACGATAATGCGATTACGAGTGGCACGAAACATTGATGAGGGCGAGAGAGAAAAAGAGAATCGTCGTGCCCCGTCACTCGCGAATTCAGTAATATACCAAAGTTCAAATAGAGAATTCGTTCGACGGAAATACATACGTTTCACCTCCTCTCGCGATATTTACGTACTGTAAGGCATTATTAAAAGATATAGAGATCATCCCAGTATACCAGTTCATTCGCTCGTTTCACCTTGAAATTTTCGGAGTTTAAATTTTAATGGATCGATTCAAATTGTAAGATAATAAATCAGTACACAGAATGTTGTTGGGCATATTACGAATATCGGTAAACGAATGATACTACGATTCTTCAGAAGAGCACGTACCAATATACGAGACTGTCAAATTAAAGTGTTTGCCGACCTGACAAGTGTGAAAAACAGTCACATGCCGATTGTTAGCTAAACGGATAAGGTCGTAGTTTACGCTAGGGAGATTTACATCTTTTCCCTTGTACGTAAAAAGATCTAGTAAAATAACCCTTACGTTTAAGATATCAGCTATTGCATTCGATCGGTCGTTTAGTTGTCGTTCGTCAGATGCATTTGCTATCGTAATCTCATCGAATTACGCGACGACACCGCTTTATGTAACCAAGTCAACGCTCGTATCATCGAATTAGCGTACAAAAAAGCTCGAGGTTGGGTCAATTTGTCAAGAGTCTCTGGATAAACGGGTGGCCCCTATTAAAGTGATTACCTCGTTAAGGCATTGTCTCCATTGGCATTAAATCGGTGTCACAAGTCTATAAATACACGCGCGCATATCGTATCTATATATAAATATATATGGATTTTTCTTATTTTTTTCTGACAATTTGACAATTATAATAAATTTGTTCACATGTGTGAAAATGACAAGACTTTTAAAAAATAGAGATATCTGTCAAGTATATTATCGAACAATAGAATGAAGTAAAAGATCAAGTTGTGTTTTTGTTAAATGAGATTTAAAAGAGTTCTAAAAAAAGACCTCGCGCGCCCAACGACGACAGATCCGCGATGCATGGTGGTGTTATCGACGCGTAAGCGTTATCTTACCGGATTTCTTATCGTGCTCATGATATCACCCCTGTGGCAGATTACAATAACCGTGCCTCGTATACTATACGTATAGGAGGATCCAGCGATCAGCGAGTCGACGGACGAGTGCGCGAAATTTAATTAATTTCGCAAAAAATACATCGTATTAATCAATCGTTAAAAATGTTTGGCGAAATCCATTTGTTGTAGATTTATTTAAATCGTTGTACGCGATGTTATTCCGGTATCCGAATGAACTGGCTAATACGCGTCATCAACACGGTCCATTGAGAACGATGCCGGTTGTGCTATTTTAAATTCCTCGCGGCTCAACTCCGAACGATACGACGTATCGTCGAACCCTTCCGCAAGTTTGTAGAATAAAACGACTTACTATTTGGCGCAGTCGATGAGTTGATACTCGTTACTCCTCTCGAAGCTCTGCTGAACGCCCCGATCTTTCCAAAGTGTTTCGACGATTTCGTAGAATTCCTGAAAGCAGAATAATCGACCGATAATTAAGATTGGCGCTTCTGCGAATCTTTTCGACGAGAAACCCACTCATCCCGGAATCGAGCGTTTTGAATCGAAAGGGAAGCAACGTATAATAAATTATAATGCATGTTTTCAATGCTAAGTTTAAATCGAGGATAAGAAATTCCGTCGTGAATCTAAAGCTTTTAGAATTCCAAAACGCGAGGCAGGTATATGCAACGGGTGAGCAACCTGCGAACGATTCCCGATTGCGACGTAAAGATTCCGCCGGCGAATTGGACGGCACCAGCCTCGCAATACGACCTATTCGTGTATATTTATAGTACATTTATCGCCGTCTTTATTGCACAGGATCGTCGGGCTGTTGTAACGTTTGATGTTTAATTCGTCGTTAGTACGCTGCGGAAAAACGTGCTGCCCGCAAAGTCCGCGACGTTGAAGAATGAAGCTGAACACGCGCATCTACACGCGAGGAGTGCAACAAATGCTGTTTAAATCGACCACAAAGATTATTCAATCCTTGCCTCGTGATTTATCGGAGAAATATTTTCAGAAAATATCGGTACCTTGGCTGCAAAAGCCGATCAACGGATTCTTATCGATTTCCACGTGGTTGAAAAGGTCAGGAAACATTTGTAAATTGAAAGTCCAGTTGTAAGTAACACATATTTTTATCACCCAAGTTTCTTTAATCTCGCTCGATTATTCAAGTCTCTAGAATTCTCTATCCCTTAAAAGATTAGTGGACGTTGTTCTTCTTCTCTCGAGGCACGATATTCAAAATTCGCATTCTATTCATGGGACATTCCATAATCGCATTGTAAACCATGCGTTTAGTAGCAAGTTAAAATCGCGATTTGAATGTTACGTAAATAACAGTGACCACACAAGGCTACACGCTTCGCGTTACCGTCGTTACCGTCGGCATTAATAATTTAGATGTTATTGTGTCGGGAAACTTGGTTTCCTCACATGCGTGGGCGATTTTGCGGAAGGTTGGCGTTTTGGTCGCGGGTTCCCGTGGCATAACCCGTTGATAGTCCCGAAAATTATGAGGAAACGATGGGGGATGGAATTCTTGCTCCGAGAGAAATTACTGCGAGGATGCGTTCGCGATCGAACGTCAAATATTTTAATATACAGGGTGTTTCCTAAGTAAGTAGACAAACTTGAAGGGGATATTCCTTGGCTTATTTTAAGAAGAAAATGTCCTATAAACATGTGTCCTAAACTGCTTCATTTTAAAAATACAGGGTGTCAAAGTTGTGCAAAATAAAATGAAAATCTCGAAATTTTGGAGAACGTTTTAAAGACATTTTATTCAAATTTGGTATGCGTTCCACATATGTGGTATTAAGAACTATTTTCCAGTAGCGATGAAACATTTTTAGATTCACCAGGGGCGTGCGTATGGGTAATCATATTAAATTTTTTAATAAAAGAATAGTATACCATTGTTTTTTTCCAAGTTAAACAATTTTTTTTTAATTCCAAACTAAAACTCTACAAAAATTGCCTCTTGTGTTTTCCAGAATTTCGAAAGTTTCATTTTATTTTGCACAACTTTGACAAGCTGTATTTTTAAAACGAAGCAGTTTAGGACACATGTTTATAGGACTTTTTCTTCTTAAAATAAGCCAAGGAATATCCCCTTCAAGTTTGTCTACTTACTTAGGAAACACCCTGTATATCCGATATGTGCTAAAAATAATCTTAAATCTATCTAGTCTATCAAACGTAGCAAGTATAAAATAGTTCAATTAAATATAATTTCAATCGCTTTCTCTTCTTCCTCAAGAAATTCTCCGAGAGAAATACAAACTTGAATGTACATAAATTAGCTGATACGATAAATGTTACGTGGTAAACATTGTATTAATAGCAGCGATATTTTAAAGTTAAAAATTTCTCGTGATCAATGACGCGCTCTTGTAAACGGTGCGAATTAAAAGTTGCCGAGTAATCGTGGTGCAAGCATGCTAGTCCGCGTGCATAAATCAACGTCGAAACAGCATAAAGTATTATTAATTATTTGAGCATTCATGCAGCTGCATCGTGTTCTATCGCGCGATGATATTCCTGGCGAAACATACAAATGTGCACGGATTGCAAAACAGAAGTTTAATTTATATACTCTGCAGTATGTTCGCGTGTCCAACTCTTTCTCTCTCTCTCTCTCTCTCACAGCTAGAATTTTCTCCGTCAATTAATCATTAATTCGAATAATTTTTAACGGTATTGAATCTCGATTTGAAATAAACATCGTATATCATGTCAAAAGAATTACCTCATAAAATATAAATATCGAAAGACCGCGTTTAATAATAATTACGTTTCCGATGTGATAACGATAATACTCAATTATTATCGAAAATGTAATCTTTCGCAAATATGTTACGAATTAATGTCGTGGTTCGTCCTACGCGCCTCGTGTCGTGGGTCAGTTGTAGCGAAGTCGCGAAAATTTTCCCATAGACTTATATATCTTCCGAAAACCGCAAGCACGGACCGGCGTAATTGACAAGCGTTGTAACTCGCATGTGCCCTTTCATCGCCTTAAGTGTCGCGGCGAACTTGAACAGGACACGTTCTCTCGGGACAGCGGAAGTCCATCCCGGGTGTTGTCACGGTTGTCACGGACGGCGCAAGCTGCAAATCACGCAACAGTCGCGACGGCCGGCACGGCCGGTGTGCTTGGCAATAACGACGACGGTTATATTAATAAATTCTCCTGTCGATGCTATTTCCACGCTTCCACGATCGATGGACGGACGCATCGTCGATCCGTCGTTCGCCGCGCGAGGAAGGATCGCCGTGTTGCTGCCGTGTCTCCGCCTATTACCGCGATTATGCACGTACTAATAATTTCGTCCAAACGCGTCATCCTCTCGCTAAGCCCCTAAACGCCGCCGCAAAGCGTGTAACTCGTCTAAAAATACAGGGACACGTACGCGCGCGTTGTAAAATTCGTGTGTAGCGTGCGGATAAATCAGCCCCGAAGGCGACCCTTACAAACAATATTTCATGTAAATCGTTTAAGCGCGAGAGAATACGAGTGGGTCGCCTTTTAATTGAGATTTCAATATTTATATTTAATTTAGTATTTATTATACTGCATTCTCTCGCGTTTGAAATGTTTTATCATATACCACGAACTTTTAAAATAATGTAATTACATACCGATTCATTCATTCCTGTCCCGTAAAAATGTCCAAGTGGAATTATTTCAAAGTTGATTACTTGACGTTTTCGCATGAATATTTCGAGTACCGACACTCTCTATGTCCTAATTTCGATTTTCAACGTTATTTTCGCTTCATCTATATTATTTGCATGTTAATATATGCCGATTATATCAATCGTTTGTAGATAACGAGCCGCATCGCTGCCGATGTGTTTCGACCCTGTGCCGAAATTAGGCCTAGGATTTTCCTAAAATAAATTTCCGCGAAGCACCCCCGTCTGCTCCCTCTCATCTCTTGCATATGCGGAGAGCCGAATGACAGTGACAAATTAAACACGAATCGTAGAAGGTGCCGGCAGAATTGGCGAGAAGCAATCGGAATATTGTTTTGTGTTTCAATATTCTTCCAATCGCGAAAATAGTGCCGGTGACTTGCCATGTACGATATTTATTTAATCTTTTATAATTAATGAAATAAACAGCAAAAGTCTTTATGCACGATATAGTGCTCATTATATTTTCCCTACGTGATAAATTCCACAATTGAAGAGTTAGATACAACGGCGTATTCTTTTTTAAGAACTCGAGAAGATTAATTAAAATGTTCTCAATTTGAAGATTAATTTTCTCTAATTAAATGGATTAGATGCTTCAATTCGTTACCCTTGTAATGTTTTGAAAGTAATGCCTGAAACCGTCGAGCGCTCTCGCTACACAAACGTAATTGTCTTGCGGATAATTGTAAATGTTAGGCGAATCGCGAGTTAGCGCAACGCGGATTTGAGAGCTCGAATTGCGCGTTCGGTGCAAAATGATTTAATTCAATTAATCCGGATGCATCATCGACCAACGACGAATGCAGCCACGTGTAACAAATAATGAGCCACTCTGGCGTCCGCTGGCAAAGGTGATGTACCGTACACGCGTAGAACCGCGCGTGTACGTCGGCGCTGAATGACGCAAAACGCACGGATTATTTCGTCGCGGCGATTTTATTTCGAGAGTCGTGTCGCGCCTTTCGCGAATCCGTGCTCGCGCTTTTTCCCTCCCGCGATATATCTATCCCCGAATGCCGTGTCTCGGGATAATCCCTTGAGCGCTTCGATCGGCGAGCCTCGAAGCAGCACGAGCACCGTGGCGAGTTTAACTAAACGTCCTTAAGAACGCATTTAAGTACGGGATTAGTTATAGAACCACGTAGATCAATCGATGATTAATTAACTTGATTGCACACCAAATACCTACTTTACTCGGTCGTTTCTTGGCGTGTCACTCGATACACATACAATACACATATAAATCGTGACCCTTTTATCGGCGCTAGTAGAATCGTCCCTTATTGAGACTCGGCAGTGAAATCCCTTACAGGGACAGAGAATTCGCATCGATCGATGTAAATTCCCGTTACGTACGAATATAACGATCGCATGAATTTGCGAGCGACACAATTGAGAGATATCGTGTGTACGTACGTACGTACATACATACGTACGTACATGAGAAATGGCGCAGCACGTCGTAGTACAGGACACTATATAGCGCACTAACATGTGCGGTGGCTGTGTAAACATTGTAAACACTGATCGTGCCACGCAGTGGTTCTCACGTGAAGAGTCCATACGTATGTAGGTACGTACGTATGTCTGCGTGCCTCGTTACGTTAATCCGCAGATGTGCGTCCGCCGGTTTAACGAGACGCGAAGAAATGTCGTCGCGATGATCGTTAAGTAAATTTCGTCGCCGTCGCCCATTACGCCACACGTATCGCCGTTGTATGCGGCCTGTGCATGCGCCAAACAACATGGAGTAATCGCGAGGAGCTGCTCGAAGCGTTCTAGGACGAGTTTCTAACGTGTAACGTGCGACAAAACAATCTACATCACGGAGGAAAAATTATTAAACAGCTTATCGTTTCATCTTCGTTATAATTATATCGATTCAATTGTATCGTTATTGATCGTCGCAACAACTAGGTACAATCGCAACTGTCGTCATGACATGGTAATTGCGCGCGAGACTTTGTATTATATAGATTCTTATACGTGGCGAGGTTCTGCAATTCGGAAACAAACGTATGCAAATACTGGGTTGAGGGCAATCAGCGCAATGTAAATTGTAATTTCGCGAAAATTAACACGAGAGAATGTAACTAGGAGCGATACGTGGTTGCGTGGGTTATCGACAACTGCAGTCAAAATTGTAACGTGGGACGGTTAGGTTGAGATAACACGAACGAGATACCAAGTGCACGAAGCATCTCGACATTAAACGTTGCGCGGCCAATTTAGTCGCGTTTCCTTTTCCGTCTCGACCGAATTAGCGCGCGATGGAATTTAGCCATGTCCAGAAACGAGTTGCTGCATGACGTCGCGTCGGAGATAATCCCGGGGATTCCTTCCTACGGTATTTCTCGGCGGTGGGAAGGTCGATAAATTACCTTTGCGAGCACGAAGGTGAGGCCCGCGTCTCGTTTCGCGCAGCGGGGAAATACAACGCAATTCAAAAGGCTGTGGCTGACTCACCGGAGGATAATCGAAGTCTGGGGAAGACGAGACTTCCAGAACATAGTCCATTCTGCTCTGGTTCGAAGAATCCCCCAGCGTAACGGGCGGCGTTAACGTACTCATCGCACTGGTTATCGTCTGCAAAAGAAGCGACAAGTCTCTTTTATTTTTCATCGCGCATGGCTAAAGGAGATGCTGATTATCTTCTCCGAAACTTTTTTCGGTATATATAAATGTATAATTAGGACAATTTTATCAGAATTTAAATGTATACGTTTTATATGTATAGTTATTAATATAATCTGTTGTAAAAATAAAACATTATTTATATCATCTTTTTATTTATTAATCGTTTATCCTTTTACATTCATTTATATACATATATTTATATGCGTATCTAAATGGATATATATATATTCATGTATGCGTTATTCCAAAATCGTGCATATGACGAGAATTATCGATTAATCTCGATGAGAGAGAAGTATTACGATCTACATACTCTTTTAAAAAATTGCATCTATAATATTCTCGCTAGAATCGCCTTTAGTTTTTATCACAACTACCGGTTCGCCGTAATCGTTATCTGCACGTTGTTAATTACTTGGCAAGAATTCTGTATGCAAGAAATCACTGGAGGTGGCATCGTTTGCGTCAACGCAGTGTACGGAAGTGATTGCATTTTGCCTGGAGGGATCGCGCGCGGCTGAACACGAGCTTGAATGACAAATCGGTGACAATGCTCTTGCAGCTAGATTTGATATCGCAAATTTGCGTGTCACGTAACGGTTATGTCGCGTGTTATTTCGAGCTCAATGATATATGTCTAGGGTAATTTGGTTCGAGAGCAAACGCGGAATCCGTGATGCAACGTTGACGAGAATTCGACCGTCGAGTGCATCATTATAAAAAAAAAAGAGTACAAAGTAAAAGAGAGAACAGCTCGATAAATTATAATTTCCAACTAAACGCTCGCCAAATTACACAACACTCTCTCCCCATGGATTGTATTTTTCATATATAATAAGTATTAAATTTTTACGCAAAAGAATAAATGTAAGGTGATGTGCACTTACCAAAATGGCGTCCCTAATATTCTTCTTAATATCTTCAATCTTCTGCCGTTTTTCCCTGCAAACACGAAGATACGCCAGACGTTAGTGTTGTTAGAAACCTGGCGCCAATTCGTTGTCGACCGCGTAATTAAATGTGACTAACAGTATTGCGACCAACAATGCGTATTGTACAGACGTAGTAACGTAAGAGTAGGTCGACCGGCAATAATGATCGAGTCACGAGCTGAATGAAACGATAGCGCAGACCGTGTGTTATTTATCGGTATTTTCAGACCAATTCGATAATTTTAGCGCGGCCAACTACCACGCGTTTAAAAGAACTCGCTGGAGAACTCATGGCCGATCAATAACGCGTATTTCTGGAACTGTCTGTTTTCAAAGATTCCGGCCGAAGAGGCGAACCTTTTTGTGTTCGAGACACCCAGAGAAACTAAAAGAGATTCGACATCCGAGAAATTAAAAACTCGCGGCGCGCGAAATAAAAAAATCGCGTCGGGTACCGATTGAGAAAGAAGTTATCGCGAAATGTAAAAATTTGAGGCGACTTTCCGCTTCGTTATCATCCTTTAAAGTCAAACAGAATTTACACATATGAGTCAACCCGTTTATTTACATAATATTATCGTATCTAATTGCCTCTGATTCTCTACCTGCATAGCAGAAATCTTTAACAATGGCATTTTTACTTGGACAATATAAATGTATTATTTTCTGATGTCTTGACTTTGATATTGTCGATGATATCTCATTACTCATTGTACATCTGGCACTCGGCTAGATCAGTCGAGATTTTTGTAACTCTTCGATTTAACAATGTTACTTAATTTATCGGCATGAATATCAACGTTTTGCAAATTTGTGATGTGATTGTCAGGTAAGCCTTTGTTTTATTAATCGACACTCTAGTTTCAACACATATTTTAATTCACGCATCTTATAACTTCTCGTTTGCAATTTTATTGATTAAAGGCAATAGTCACATCCGAGTTTCGACGTTGACACCTGCCACTACCTCTTATTGAGTTTCAATGTATTATATTATGACTATTTATTGAATTCATATGGACACACTGAAGATGGCCCAAAACTGTAGGCCGAAACGTTTGTTAATTTTATAAACTTATTAATATTGTATTTAATTGTGGAATTATTTTTTCACGCACTACCAACGACGCTAGCTCTCATTTGCCTTGTTTTATACTTTTTAATATTTGACATTGTACATCTTGAGAGCTTCAACCTTATTTATTTATGTATTATTTTCCTTTTTATTCGTAACACACGAAAGCTCACAGATAAACAACTTTGAGCTTAACGGAATTTCTATTGCGAGCGTAAAGATCGGGAAGAATATATACCACCGAGGAAAGAAGACACACGAAATGTTGAATTGTACGAGCGAGACTCCTCGAAGACGAAAGATTGGCGTTTTATCGCGGATTAGCGGAAGAAACCAAGTGAAATAAAATATACGACGGTCGTAACCACGAGATATCGGAAATTAGCAGTCTAGAAAAACGGGATAAATGCGGCCGTATAAAAATGAGAAAAATAAGACGATAGATCAACAAGAAGAGAAATCATCCAGAATATTGCTGAATAAGAAAAGGTTTAAACACTTGGTTGAAACGAGAAGAGAACGACATGAAATAGCGAAAGTAATTCCAAAAAAAGAATGTACTTCGAATGGTACAATCAGATGTTGATAAAAGTGAAGATAGTAGCGCGAATAAATAACGCGGTGAATGCATCGCGTATTTGGAAAATAGTGAAGGAAGCAAGCGGTAATAACGTATCCGAATTAGCCACGTGTTGATATCGCTGACGCAGCGCGAGCGGCCTGAACCGGTTATGAGATGAATCGTTCGCAGATCGCGCTAAAAAATTAATCGCGCTACAATTTGCGATTCAATCTCTCGCGGAGAATTCTCGAGACTCGATTTAAGACGACAAAAGAATCCGAAGAAAGAAGATTAAGTGTGCCGTCGCGCGTCGCCACAAATAGAGGGACCGTGGAAACAGCGTAAACACGGGTCTCGGGCGCCACAAGAAGCCATATTTTGTGATTCGCCTCTCGGAAAGCGTCTCGAGGCTCGAGTTAAACGGTTTTACACAGTGAAAGAGATGCTCCGGCGAAATTCAATGAACGTGCGGAGCGCGCGCGGTGGCCTCGCGCTTCGTAAACGGCCTGCGTGAGTACGATCGCATTCCGCTGACGTTTAATTGTAATGCGAGCCTCGCGATGAAAAGCCCCGCGGAAACAAAGGAGAGATTACGGCCCTCCTTTAATGGGTTAACGACACATCGCCGGATTGGAACGGATGGGGCCGAGTAAGCGAACGGCTAATCGATGAGACGCGACGCGACCAAACGATCGGCGCGGCGCGGCGCGGCGCGGCGCGGCGCGGCGCACGCGTTTGCCATTTTTAAAAATAAAACTTACGTTTCGCTGAAACCATTGACGTGCAGTATCCTCATCTGTTTGACGATCGTGCTCTTTCCGGACTCTCCCGCTCCTGAAACAGGGCGAAAAATCGGCGTTAATCTCCCCGTGATTGTTCCCGGGCCACTCGGGCTCGCGCGCCGCGGGCGATTTGCCGCGATATATAATTAACGCGCGAAAGAATAGCTCGCGTCCGTCGCCGCCGCGCCGCTCACAAAATCGAGATCTCATCAGCCGGGATATATAGCTATCGATCGGCCGCGATAAGGCATCGCGGCTTTAACGACGCATCGCGACGAGAATGCGCGAATCCGCCCCGGATTAAAGTTCGGCTCTAAAATGAACCGGGACAATTTCCAGAGTGATGCACGGGATCGTGACCTAGATCGCAATTGGGTTAATTAAACCGCCCGTTTGATCCCTCGGACATATCAGCAGCCGCGGCGAGCGCGAGGTACCGAGCTTTTCAACTTTTCGCGATTTAACGTAATTTGCCAAAGTATCGCGCATCAACATTATTTCTGTATTCTTAGCACTCCCACGTGTATAATGTTCCGTTCATTTTATATATAACATTTGGCGCTCGCTGCTTTTCAAACGTTAAATATTCCCGACGCCAAACTCTCAAATTCTCGTTGAGAACTCGCAGATCGAGTTGAAACGCAAAAGTTGGCGGGGTTTAATCTGAAAAATTTTCTAATTCTCAGCATTAATTGCGTCCCCCGGCTGGTAAGCCTGATTAAATAAAGTTTTGCAAATATACGAGGGACAAAAGCCGCTGTATCTATTTGTAACGCTCGTGCCCACCCCCTATATTGGACGTTTAATTTTACGAGGTATCTGTATGCGTTGCAATACAGATTCCGGTTTATTCCGGTTTTAGGTTTTTTCCCCAAGATCCCCGTGGTCGGAGTTGCGCGACGACACAAGCGGATCCAATCGGCCGCGGGTTTCGCGTGGTCGTAATGACACGCGAGGAGGAAACAATACGGCGACAGCTGTTGCTCCGTCCGTCGTTCGCTTCGCGCCGCCCGCGCCGACGCGACGGCGAGGATGACGACGATGACGACGCATTCGCATCGAATTAGAACGACGACCTACATAAACGCCGGATAATAGGAAGGCGAATGTGCAGGACGGGGCGCCGCGCCGGGTTAAACGTCGCGTTAAATAGGCACGCTGTGTCAATGTTTTTCGCGCGCACGGCACGTATCGGCATGGAAAGAGGGATATGCATGTTTATGTGAAATGGAAGAGAGAAAAAGAGACGGAGAGAAATCTTTAGGTGATGAGAAAGAAAACTTCCCTTTAAAAGCAAAAAGTAAAACGTAGGTTTTTAATTTAAAATGCACTCACTGCAAATACGACGTATTACGTACCACACAAAGGTGTAGAATAATATAAAAGAGTGAAAGTTATAGAATTGGTTATCACAAACCAATAGGGTGCATCGGAGAAGCGGGAAGCGAAAAGAGAGAAGTCTATTGGTTCAGTTTATTATTTGGAAAAAGCTTTGATGAAAGAGACGTATAGACGGAACAAAATCTGAAGCAATAAAAATATATTGAAAAAACTGCTCCAAAATAAATCTTTGGCAGGAAATATTTGTATCGGTACTAAGCGCTAAAATTAAATTTGATTAAACGTACTAAAAAGATGTTACAAACATTTTCGTTTAAACGTGCTGACAAACCTAAAATCATCAAAGATTCGAGGAGAAGAGAGAGATTTGTCCCGTTACATAAGGCAAAGCGATTAACGACATAATGTAAGCGCAGAAGCAGAATTTTGAGTTACAGCTATGAGACGAGAGAATAAGAGAGATATATATATAAAAAAGGGAGAGGGGTGAAAGAGACGCGGATCGGAAGCGACGAAAAGGGTACAAACACACGAGGCGACCGTTGGATATTCGTGGGTGCCCGCTCGTACGATAATCGATAAAATAGAATTACGCGCCGCTGAACATCGCGATAACGGCCGGCCGGTCGGCTCACCCCCGGCCAGGCTCTCTTTGTCCAAAAGCGACAATCACCGACGGCCATCGGTCCGATATTTAACGCGCCTCGGTTGACGAGCGCCGCGCCGCGCCGCGCCGCGCCGCGCCGCGCCGCGAGAATTATCTTCGGAACGTGCGGGCCCTCAAGGCGAGATATCGGCTCTCCTCTCGGTTTCCACCCCGTGCAGTGGTCTATCTTAATTAAAAAACTTGACGCGCGCCCCCGCAAGCCCCGTGAGATTAAAAAACGTCGCTGCTGGATTCTGGAGCGTGCAGGCGGAGGAGCGCTAGCGCGATCGATCACGCTCGTCTCTGCAGCGTCTGTAAGCGCGCGTTTAATTTCCTCGCGCATCGCATCGCGGTCGAATCGAATCGCGAGAGCTCGACTCGGCCGGATTGTAATCGATATATCGGGATATATCGGCCCGCGGCAAAACTGTTTGTTGAGATAATCGGCTCGCAAAAGTTGAGAGAGAGAGAGAGAGAGAAGGGATTAGGTTTAGGGGATCGACGAACGCGCGCTTCTTTCCTCCTCGCTGCGCTCGAAAAGGAAGACGAGATAGATGACGCACTCACCGAGCAGGAGTAGCCTGTGAGTGGCCCGGTAGACCTGCTTGTCCTTCTGCAGCTGCCTGGTGATGGCGTCGGATCGTCTCTTCTGATTTTTGCTTTCATCCTGGCTTTGCTTGCTGCTCTGGCTGCCGAAACACCCCATGACACACCACGGGAAGGACACGCGCGGCTCGCCCTCACCGTTCTTCCCTTCCACGCCTAACGGTCCGGGCCCGTCGCCTTCTCGGATGGCGTAGACGGCGGTGGCGGTAGCGGAGTTGAGCGAGAGGTAGGACGATCGGGATACGGATGGGGACGGACGACGACGAGTTGGGCCCGCGATCGAGTTGGTCGCGAGGCTGGGGGCGACCGTGCGACCGGCGCCGGCGGCCGCGACCACGTCGTCCTCGTCGTCGTCGTTGTTTACGGCCGCGCCGCCGCCGCTACCGCTGCGGCTCCGCAGCCGTTCGAAAAGCGCCCCGAATCCCGCCGCGGTACGCGCGCTACACTCGCTCCCGTTCCGCGAATCCCGCCGTCCGCCGTCCTCCGGTTCCGCCGTTCCGTTCGTCTCGGTTTCACTCTATCGGCTGTCTCGCTCGCCCGCCCGCGCCCGCCCGCCCGCGCGCGCGCGCGCGCGCGCTGCGGTCCCCGCGCGCTTCCTCGGCCGATCGACGTCTCTCTCTCCCTCTCTCCTTTCCTCTCCCCCTCTCACTCTCTCTCTCTCTCTCTCTCTCTCTCCTTCTCTCCGCTACAGTGACGGCCGGCGACGGCCCTCGGTCCCTGTCAAAGGGAACTTCTCTCGCTCTATTTCTCGCCGCCTTTCCTTCGATCCTCTTTCCCGTTTACTTGGCGACGGCGATGATGGTGACAACGGCAACGGCAACGGCAGCGACAACGAAGACGATCGCTTCGCCGTCTCTCGCGTCCGACGTGTTACGCGACACTCACGAGCACACTTGACGGCTGCATCTATCACTGGCGGCCTCCACTGCCCGCGGAATCATAACCACCACGCACCATAGACTCGGCGCTCCGCTCGCCGGGCGACTGACAATGAGAGAGCCCTGTGTCTGTGTGTCGCGCTCACTCTCTCTCCCTCCCTCTCGCGGTGTTGCGCTCCGGCCACCTCTCTCGCTCGCTCGCTCGCTCACGTCGAAGCGAGAGAGAGAGAGAGAGCGGGGGGGACGGTGTCGCGATTGCGAACGTCTCGGTCGGCGGGGTGTCGACGACTGCGGCCAGCGGCGTCGGCGACGATGACGGCGCGCGTCGCGACCGGGGCCCGACTCCGGCCGCTGTGCCCAGGACGCGCGCGGTGGCGACAGGCGAACGCGCGCGTGACACCCGGCGACGACGATTGGTGGGGTGCAACGACAACGGCGACGACGCCGGAGTTACACCGCGACCGAGACACGGCGCGAATCTGTGTTCCGCTCGCGCGGCGGCGGCGGCGGCGGCGCCGGGAGGCTGCTCCCGCGACGGAGGGAGCGTACGCACGCCCGCACGCACGCACGTAGGAAAAACACGCGGAACAGCCGGCACGACGATACGTCGACGTCGACGCGACACTGCCTCTCTGTCGTTTCGTTAGTCGCGCGAGGCGGCGCGACTCGGTCTCTCTCTCTCTCTCTCTCTCTCTCTCTCTTTCTCTCTCTCTCTCTCTCTCTCTCCCTCGCCGCGACGTCTCCGGCGATACGGCCGGCGCGAGAGACAGGGACGACAGGAGGAGAGCGAGAGAGGGAGGGAGGGAGAGACGGAAGGAGAGAGAGCGAGACAGATATGCACACGCGAATCCGATTTGTTAGTGAGGGACACGGCGCGTGTTACACGTAAAACACACGACGGCCGTACGACCTCGCTCCGTCTCGTCTCTTCTCTTCTCGCTTCCACGATCGGAGCGGAGATTTTTTACTCCGCCGATATCTTTACTCCGACAGCAGCGGCGGAGGTGGAGGCACTCCGACGACGACGGGACGTTAAAATAGATCGGCTCCGACGACTCTTGGATCGTATCACTCGTCCCGAGTCGAGCGGTAGTCCAGGGGATGACGCTCGACGCACCTCGCCGAAAACAGTCAAGTCGGATCTTCCCGTCGCTCGTGACTTCCTCCTCGCGCGTCTCGCCGGCGCGGCGCGGCGCGGCGCGAGCTCTTCTCCTCGGGGAGGAGATCCTCCTTCACGTCCGCGCGACGAGGGCCCGCTCCTCCCTCAACGGCCTCAACGCCCCGTCGCTTTTTCGAGAGCTCGCTTTCCGGGCTTCCGGTCCTTTTCCCGTCACCCTCCTCCTCCGTCCCTGCCGCGAGCTCCTCGTCGACGATCGCGGCAAGCAGCAGGAGCAGCGACACTCGGGAAACCCGCACCCTCGCGTCGCCTTTGCACCCGCACTTTACCCTCTCGCGAAAAAAGTCTCGCCGGCCTTTGCCTTTCTCTCGCCACCCGCGCTTCCTCACCGAGTTCGCGCTCGTCTCTCCTCACTCGAGTATCCCCGAGGAAACTCGCGGCCGAAACGTTCGAGACGAGGTGCTCCTTACAGCCAACATGTCGTCTGCTAGGCCACCAGCGCGACGGCGACGGCCCGTCGTGTGCTACGGACGACCCAGGCGTGTGCGCGGGACTCGAGGTGCCCTCGCTGTACTCCGACGCCGTGCAGTGGGCGAAATTTGAAAAAAAAAAAGGAAAATAAATTACTAGTATTAAAAAAACAATAAAATATGTACAGCTGATAAAATGTATGATAAAGATAGCTGATTAACAAATTTTTTGACGTCATAACATTAAAATTAATATGAAATTTATTTACGCGACAATAATACATAAATATCAAAGATTTTATGATTTTAGCCAAAAGCATTTATTTCCTCTTTCTTTCTAATTTCGCCCATCGTGCGCCGGTGTCACCGTCGAGACCCGGCGATATCTTTTTTTTTTTATACTCCTCAGAGAATCCTTAGCGCGCTACCTTGATACTCATTCTTAATTAATTAATTGAAAGCGCATTTCCGCTACTTAACGTTTTAAAAAGCTTCATGGGGAAGTCACGTATCTAACAATAAATCTGAATTTGTAACTTATGTGTCTTTTCTGTTTTTATAATTATGTTTCACTTACTTCACGACCGCAAAAGTCTCGAAATGAGACAATTAGTATTTTCAGTTGATAAAAATCCAGAGATTGATTCTTTGTCGAGAGGAAATGCACGAGGAAGATTTCAGAATATAGAATTTATACCTTCCGGGCTTGTCCGGTGGATGCGACGTTCCTGCGCTTCACGAACGCTGGCGGAGAATCGATCGGGTCTTTTCGACCGCGAGTATCGAAGCATACAGGTGCCGTCGACGACCCTTCGGGTGTTCGTCAACCACCGGCGATTTAATCGCGTACGATTGTCTTTTTCGTCAAAACTTTCTAGCGGCATATAAAATAAAAACGTTCGTGCGCTTCTAAAATGTTGTAACAAAATAATTTCGCCAATTTGTTATTTACCAATGGTATCAAGACTAGTTATGGTCCGCAAATTCTCCCGCATTATTTTAATTAGCACATGTTAGTACGCTAATAGCTGTTGATAATCGGAAGAGAAAGAAAGGAGAGAAAAGAAAAAGATTTTATTTCAAGCAATTTCTTGCAATGTCTGTCCACCAATAGTTTGTGTATACAAATGTTTTTACTTCCGTAAATAGGCATTTCCGGATTGTAGCGTTCAAATATTGATGCATCGTGACTGTTGATTCTAGAAGAAATCATCAATGTTGTGTCAGCTGCGTCTAATAATTTAGTAATCGTTTGATGCACGTCGGAAATGCTCGTCTATGAAAGCGAAAATATTTTCGATGATAACTATAAAGATCGATATATTTAATAATTTCCGATATACTTATATTTGTATAATATATATTAAGTTTGTATATTATAATCAATAAAATAAATTATATCTCAATGGTATTCGTTTAGTGTTAAAAGCAAATTTTCTTAGTTATTTTCTAATG
This sequence comes from Aphaenogaster floridana, assembly GCA_003063835.1. Taxonomy (NCBI): domain Eukaryota; kingdom Metazoa; phylum Arthropoda; class Insecta; order Hymenoptera; family Formicidae; genus Aphaenogaster; species Aphaenogaster floridana. The sequence goes on along the minus strand of NJRP01000110.1, from coordinate 260,468 downwards.
TATGTAAAAGCACATCTCCCGAATATCGCACGAGACACGATCGTGACATATAACGCTCTAATATCTGCAACATGTACATAGTCGTGATGTTTATTTTCATCATTTCTTGCACTATTTAGCTCAAAAATCATTTCGTCTCCATGGCTAACGATTAAAGTGAATACTTTCGTACTCGAATTTATCGCGAGTTCTCCGTGACGGCTCCACCACCGTTTCGCGCTTTCGCCTCCCTTAGTTTTTGATAAGTTGTAAATTTTTTTAGCTGGTGATAATTCACTGATGATGCTGCAACTTCGAAGGCTTGCATTCGGAAAACGCTCTTCGCGTCTAGAATCGTTCTCAATGAATTTTAAGTGGACATCTTTCCAAGATGTCCGCTTGGTGTTTCGATTGAGCGAGCCAGAATACTGTCTCGCGTTTCAGATTTAATACCACGACTTCTTCACGTGGCGCTTGTATAGGCCTACGGTTTGGACGTAGATTTCGGCGAATCTTCCGTGGGTTTATCTACTGCCAGGAGAGTATTTAGATCTAAATCTTGAATATTTATGGATTGCTGACTGGAACCTCCTAGGATAAAAACCTGAATCAGCTATTCGATTAAGGTATCTATTATTCCAATACAAGGTATCTATTATTCCAATACATGTATAATGATAAAACACAAAATAGCCATAGAAATAATAATAACTTACGAATGTGTAAGATATACCAAAAGATTCAGCAATTTTTGATAATAATTTGTCTTAGTCATGGCCTAACCTGCATGTGCAAGAAAGAGATCCTTGAGAAACCCCAGCTCCTTGGTAAGCATTTTAATCTTCTCCTCCAACAATTCGTTCTCCGTTTTCAGCTGATTTACTCGTTCCAAGGTTTGTTGCGTGCGTAATTTACTCTTCACTCTGGATCGTTTCACAGCCTGTGAAACGCGAGAATAACGATGATAGTACGCATATGCAAAAAACATGCACAATTTACATGCAAAACCGATAGATTACCTGGTTATTCCGATCGCGCCGCTTTCGATAATCCTCGTCGCCCTCGTCCTCCATTTGCTTCTTTCGTTTGCTGTTTTCTTTATTTTTCGGTGCCATCTAAATTAGCGTATAAAAACGAGTCGTTAGTAAATTTTCGAATGGTTAGAGAACAAAATCTTAAATTAAAATCGAAAGGCTATCCAAGATAATTGTTTCTTTTTGTTTCTTAACATATAAAAAATATTTCGAGATACAAATTGTAACTTTTGAGCTATATAACAATACACATGAATCTTTCTCTTTCTCTCTCTCTCTCTCTCTCTCTCTCTCTCTCTCATATTGCATTTTCTTTTAGAACTACTAATATCTTTTTTCCGTGCAGCTTGAACCTACGTGGCGGGTCGCGATTGCTGAATCGCGACACGCTAATCGCGATCCCTAGAAGTGGATGCGTGACAAATATTGATATCGGTGTTTCAACGTCCGGCACAGGCCGGTCGTTACGTTAACTTTGTGCTAGCGCGCCGTCGCGTAACGCCAGTATGCTCCGTATTTACCCAATAAGGCCTTGAGGTCGCTGTTAAGAAACCGGCCCTGACATCTTCGCGCCAGCGTGCACAGCCTCGACTCGAAAACCGCGAGCGGGATTTTATTATATCGCGAGACGAGGCCCCGAATTCAGCGGAGACAGCCGGCTCGCAGAAATCGACGCGGCCTCGTTAAACATGTAATTTCAAGATCAGCTGCAGCGATAGAAATTTCGTTTTTAACTAATCTTACATCGATACTTTGTACATTTTTTTCAAAATTGTAGTCTCATCCATGAGATATAAATATCATATATGATATTTAGTTTATCATAATTAGCGTCAATTGTCATTGCCGCCAGTATATAGCATAATTTATAATTTTGCGTATGTATAATTTTACGTATTTGTTTAGAAAATATTTCACACACACATTAGATTTTTAGAAGAGACAAATACATTATACATCATTATATACTTTAATAATAAAATGATATAATTGACTCTCGATATGGTCAAATAACAAAGCATAAAAGGTAATTAAGAGTCAAGCGCCTGGAGACAGTGCGCAATAGATAAAATATTATGTTCTTTAATAAAAAATCATGATATAACAGTAAAACCGTTTTATTGTTATATCAACGGTTTTACTGTTATATCATGATTTTTTATTAAAGAACATAATATTTTATCTATTGCGCACTGTCTCCAGCGCTTGACTCTTAATTGCCTTTTACGCTTTGTTATTTGATTATATATTTTGTATACTACATGTAACGTAAAGTTGCGTATCCACCAAAGGAATATAGAGCAACAGATGTGTTTCTGTTGCGTGTTCCGTAAAAGTTCCAGTATGTATGTACACGGAGAAAATTTTATATTGAAAATTACTATGTATGGCAGTAGCTGTGGACCATTGCTGGAATTATAAAAATTTTTGCTATGTTATATTGATAATTATTAAATCACATTAGTGAAAAACAAAGTAAAAATTTTTATAATTCCAGCAATGGTCCACGGCTACTGCCATACATAGTAATTTTTAATATAAAATTTTCTCCGTGTATGTATGTATATGTTTGTTTCCAAAAAATTCCTCAATGTTCCTTTGGTGGATACGCAGCTTAACATTTAAATTATTTTACATTCGATTGTCGCACAGTAACACCGTAAATCGAAATAAATTGGCATCTTTGACAAGAACATCTCGTTTAACTTGGACTTGACGCGCACTCGGGGCGTTTCTTAAAAATACGAGGATCTGCCTCCCGATGATTTCACTCGCATTGTTAGCGTTACAATCGCGCCCGCTCGTTTTTCCGCGAACTGATAACATTAAACTCTTATATAAATCTGACATCATCGACCGACCGCTCGCGCGCTTCGCACGGCTCTCCGTCACGTCACGTACGTATGAGCGGAAAACATCGAGCCGACCCTCGCGCGTGTAACAGGGAAAACAGCCGTCCGTTTTACAATATTTTCGACGAGTTTGCTCATCCTTTTATCCGTGCGGCGATTCTCGTCCATCGAGGGCAGGCGCCTTCGTTTCGTGCGCGCAAACGGCGTAAACTCACCAGGATTCCATCGGTCTCGGACCCCGTGTACGCGACATCATCGTCGAAGAATCCGAATTGATGCATCGTCGTGGTTCTCTCTTCCGTTCCTCTCGCGGAATGCGCGACGAAATTATGCGCGGCGCGCGATAATACGGACATAAAATCGTCCGTCATCGACTTGTTTACCTCGCGCCCGCGGTGGGATGGCGATGGAGTAGACGGCGCGAGTGAGAGAGAGAGAGAGGGGGGGAGACCGAGATAGCGCGTAGCAATTAGCGCTCCCCCTCAGGGTCAATGTTTTCAGCATACGCGACAAGTTCCTCGGCGATTGCACCAAACGGCGATTGAAAAACCTAAACAACGCGTACGATGCCAAGTGCGACGCGGCACGGAGCGAAATTCGGGATACTGGAGCTCGAAAGAAATGATTTGCAGTTGCAGGCAGTATTCCCAGCATCGCAACGCGTGGCCCTAACCTGTCCAACTTCCACTCGTATCGATCAGTTCGTTCTAATCGCGCCCTTCCAGCACTCGAATACATACGTTTGATTAATTGTAAGTGTGTATATATATATATATATCGTATACGCGTGGAGAAAGAAAGAGCGAGAGTAAATGAAACGAGCAGAGCTGGTACCAATCCACATGCCCAATCGGAACGTCACGCCGAGTGCACGCACAAAGCACGTGCGACTCGCTATCGGCAAACGGATGACGGAAGGCTCGTCCACGTGGCTCTCTTTCGCGCTTCCTTTATCTGCCTCTATCCACTTGACGCTCGTACCTCTCGTCGGTCCTCCGGGCCACCTCGCTCGCTCCTACGTAACCTCGGCACGAATAGCGGTACTAAACTGCCATCTGCCCTTCGGCACTTGTCGGCATCGACGCGATTCGGATAGGTCGCGGGATGACGCAATGCGCGAACGAATGAACGAATCCTCGCAAGCGCTACGCAAACGGTACGCGTGGCGCCGGCCGGCGGCCGCGCAATTGATAACCGTGTCGCGTAGGACGCCGCGTTATCGACGCGTTACCCTACAAATTTACATGTCGCATCGCATTCTTATATTTCGGACAAATTTTGGGAGTCCCGACTTTTTTAAATCGATGCGATACCGAAACACTTGTACGACAAATGAAATCATGGATATCAAAAATTCGTCCTTTTTTTTAAATCGCTTTACACATTTCGCATTCGAATCAAATTGGCGAGGAAAAATGTGAAAATTAAACAAGCAGATTTATCGCGCTGAAATTCCTTATCGCTCGAGAACTCTCGAGATAACTTCTTTATCTTTCTTGCGTTCTACGTTTTGTTTTCATGTGTATATTGCATCGATATACACGTGTATCGCAGAATTAAATATGAAATTCCTAGAACTGTTATGGAAGGATTTATATGTGTGGATTATCATAGGAATGATTTCAGATTTCAGCATTAAAAAATATATTTTTCGCTTATATAAATTTATTAATTTCTTTCATCGTGCTGCTGAGCACTTTGTACACCCTGTAATAATTACTCACCACATATATGAATCATCAAAGAATTATTTTCTGTTCGTCAGCGTGTGATTATTCTGATATTCGGCAGGACTGCTATCCGGAATATTTTTAAATAGCGACGATATAAACGGATATTCGTCGAAATAAGGATTCAGATGGAAATGATAACGTTAGACTTGAACGGATATTCTCGATCATGCATCTCGATTCACTCGCTCTCGGAGCCGCTTTCGCCGCTCGCGCTAGCGGAACCGCTACCGCTACCGGTACCGGATCTCGATCTTGACCGCGATCTGGACTTGGACCGCGAGCTCGACCGAGATCTCGACGGTGACTTCGCAGGCGTTCCCGAGCGCGATCTCGACTTGGATCTTGATCTCGACGTGTTCCTCGATTGAGGACTGCCGGACCGAGATCGCGATTTACTGCGCGATTTAGACGGCGAACGCGACTGAGAACGCGAGCGCGATCGAGACGGCGATCTAGATTTGGATGGTGAATGTGAACGTGAACGTGAACGTGAACGTGAATGAGAACGCGAATGCGACCTCGACCTAGACCTTGATCTTGACTTTGATCTGGATCTTGATCTTGATCTCGAGCCGGAACGGGATCGCGAATGGGATCGCGACTTTCTGCTGGACGCCCGCGAGGATGCCCTCGACGAAGCACGTGATTCTCCGTCATTCTCTGCTTCGGAACCTGCAAACAAATTTTCCGGTTATCGGAAAAACTCTCAGAGCGATACAATAATAGACTACCCTCTCTATTATTGGCGAATATACAAAGCGAACCTTTAACCAGCATATCTTTCCCGTCTGTCTTCTCCTCTTGTTGAATTTCCTGCTCCTCCTCCTCTTCCTCCTCTTCGTCCTCATCCTCCTCTCCCGGCGGCTCCAGTTGTTTTTCTCGATATCTCTGCATTCTGAATTCGTTGGCGTTTAGCGGTCGGTGACGTACTATCAGACGCGTATTGTTTGGCTGCTGTCCGACCTTCTGACGCCGTTTGCTCAGTCGCACGCGCGTCTCCAGTTCATTGTAGTAAACCTGCGGTATATAAGAGGATTAATGTGACAAATCACGGAATTGATAACACATATGATGTAACAGTGCGCTCATATATATATACCCCGTCTTGTCTCATCACAAGGAAATAATTCTCCTCGTATCCTTTGGAAGCTTTGCTCTTGACGTTCCAATTGTATTCTCTCGCCATTTTGTATTCGTATTCCTCCTCATCGGCGTAATCAATACCAGCAGTGAAGTCTCGTCGGCGCTTCTCCAAAGTTTCTTCCAACGGCAAAAAGTAAGCTACAAACTGCTCACCACTCTCGTCCATCACACCTCTACGAAAAACATCGTTTTGTATAATATTTAAATTAATTCGACCGCAAGGCAAATAATGGTTCTTTTTTTTTTCTTTTCAATACACGTTTTGCTTTTCTTTTATATTCCATAAAATTACTGTGAGAGCTTACCGTATCATGGCTTGTGACATTTCTTCAATCTGTGCGGGTACAGATCGGCCAGTTGGCGCAGGATCGGAATCAAATATGACTTGTGCACATGGATATTTCCATAACTAAAAATTATAGAAGGGTAACAACACGTAATATTGATGTATCTAATAACCGTCGCTGCAACAGTACCTTAAAGTCTGGATATACTGGTAATATTTCTACAGGTACTACGTTCGGTTTACTGTAATGTCTTTCAATTGGTTTTTTATTGTCTTCAAAGGTCTTTTCTATAGCTTTTATTTGACTATCGCGGTCCATGTACAGCGTTTCCTCCTAATTAAAAATAATTGAATTTTGTATTAAAAAATACATAAATACTACAAATATTGTATAATGCAGAAGGCAGGTTATATACCTTAAAGTTCTTCTTGATACTGTAACCAACTTTGGCTTCGACCTTGTCTGCTGTTTGCGGCTGAAATCTGGTACTCTCTGTAGAAATATATTCTGTACGCCTCAACCAGGAAACGCTCCTGGCATGATGTCGAGAACGTTTCGAATCTTGTGGAGTAAGAACATCCTCTTCCAATAGCTTTTCATCGGCTGGATCTAACTGAGCATTTGGATCTCCCGCATACGTGTCCTTATTTATCAGATCAATCTCTACACCTAAATCATGCTCCGTCAACACTTCATACTTGTAATTGCGCTCTAATGAGGTCGGATTATACTGAATAAACCTGTGTTACAGATATGACAAATTATTATTAGAAACAAACGTGACAGTTTGGCAGATCTCATTTGCTCACCTAGTCGGTTCGAAGGGATACGTTATAAATTTGGGGTCGAACGGGATATCCGGTAGTGTGTTGCAATACTTAACTCTGCATATGAGCTCGGATCTGAAAAAACGCGGGTCGATGTACCAGCTCTATAGTTGTACTCATTTATAGATTATACCCTGCTCATTTGTGTGCTTATTTACCGCTTCTCCGCTGGCCTGACCGCACGTTTGTCCCTGTCGGTTTGATTGCTGTTGGTTTGTATGGTAGGTGCCATTTTATCGCGTCGTCAACACGTGTGCGTCGATCGCGAGTCTCATATGGCGATCTAGCAATCAATAACTGAATTCAACATTGATAGCACAATATAGAAGCACCGTCCAAGATCGAACGCTACATAACCACATTGTTAATGTATAATCACGTATAATTAAGGGTGGAAAGGGGGGGGGGGCACGCACCGGACGGGAAAGCAACTTTTATCATTCGTCGCGCGTCGATATGGTGGCACTTCGCCGTCAAAGCGGCGATATCTGTAGGCAATTTTGCGAAACCTGACGCCAAGTTTCGCAGAGTTGTCGAAAGATATCGCCACCATGACATTAAATAGGCGCTACGTTGAAATATATCGAGTGCATCCCCGACGCAACCCCAATATTGCCGTTTGGAAAATTTTTTTTATCGCATCGCGCGATGCGACAAATACAATTTATTTAATACATAAAGAATTATGATATAAATAACATAATATGGTAGATTGTAATAAAATATAAGTATATAAAATAATATACATATATTATTAATATAATTAAAAAGATAATATATAATATTAATAAAGTCTAGAAAAGATTTATAATCCGAATTGGAGAACCAAGATTTTATAAAATAATCCAAGATCCAACAATTTATGAAATAATAGATCTAAAAATTTGTCTGTGGATCAAGAAACTTCCAATTCTTAAATTTTGTATGAAATAATTACAATTCAAATGAAATAAATTAAAACTCACGGATGAATTCAAAAATCAAACTGCAATCAAAGCCGAAATCAAAAGAGCTAATAAAATGAAAATTTTGGAGTGCCAAGAATAAATAAAGCCAGAAATCAATTCTGTCATGATACTAGAGACGCTATTGATTGAATATGCGGAGAACTTTTAATTCTTCTTCGTGAAAATTACTTTCTGAAATTTGTTTTAACGACTCTTTTTCCAAGGCTGCTCCTATCACGCAAGATTTTCCTTTCTCGGCAAGTTTAAGATATATCCGCGACACGATGTCCTAATTTCTTCTCGCGCGTCCCTCGCACCGCACGCAGGCGTTTTCGTCGCCGCGTTATTGATTCGAATGCGCAAAACACCAAGCGGCATTCTCAGAAATGCGGACGTCGTTCGTCGCGTGAGAAAAGTACTTCTGCCTATCCTACATTCTCATCGTAGGAGTCCGACGCGGGCGTTTCAGGTCTGGAGGAAAAGCTGCGCTGTCAGGTGAGGGCCGGAAGACATGGTTGGGCCCAATGTTTCCTTGTGACTAACCGTCCCGGAGGGTGGAACGATCGCCACGCAAGGCGCATCTTTCAGAACGCCTTCCGAACACGAACGTACAAATACAGAACTCGCGACGCTGTGCAAGGTAAAAGACGAACTGAAAGCGGACAAATGTGTATGATAGTTGCAAAATTATTCGCTGGAAATAACTGGAATGCAACGAGCTCGGCGTTAAAAATCAGATGTTAAAAATGGGACGAGAAGATACAGACAAAGTAAACGAGGATGACGTGGATCTTATTGTTACTCTCTGAATAGTGTATAATTACTGAAAAAATATTATTATTCACCTTGCAATATCGTTTTGCGCGACTTGTAATCTTCCAGTCTTTACTTCTTGCAAAATTTAATCACACGATCTCTTGTATCCTTACAGGTGTATCCTGTGAGCCCTGTGGCAGGGCCCGGCGCGGCACGATCCGTATGGGAACTAAGTCCAGATCCCGACATGGTCGGGCATCTACCGAACAATCCGATATCTGGTCACCAGAATCACGGTTCCGGCAAGGACACACGGCAGAGGAATCGTCCTGACGACAACATCTATGCGGATGAGGCTACCACTGGTCAGAGCCCCACCGATGAGACCAAACAGATCTTCGAACTGCTCAGAGCCGGGTGAGATTTTAGAAAATGAATAAACTTCTATAAAACTGAAAGAAATAATTGGTTTAGAAACTCGATAAAAAAATAGTACAGAACGCAAAGGGATTGTTTGTATTGCAGTGAAATTGAGGCGGTCGAGGAGCTGGTCGAGAAAAATGGGTTGAATGTGCTCAGCGCGAGAGACGAATGGGGATATACACCTGCCCATTGGGCTGCCTTGGATGGCAATGTTGAAGTTAGTTTCGAGGGATACATTGTAATCAAAATCGTCATTTCTTAAAATTATGAAAGCGCGTTAAAGGACGTACAACTTCTTTTTCGAACAGGTCATGAGATATTTGATAGAACGGAGCGGACCCGTCGATCTACCATGCCTCGGCACACAAGGACCCAGGCCGATACATTGGGCCTGTCGGAAAGGCCATAGCGCGATAGTGCAATTATTATTGAAGGTACATAGAAAAATCCTGAAGAGGACACAAAAATTTCTTGCATTCATTTCGCGATATCTTCACATTTTGTTGCGTTTCTCTCTCTCTTTTTTCAGGCGGGAGTCGCGGTTAATGCGGCCGATTTTAAAGGCCTGACGCCTCTGATGACCGCCTGCATGTTCGGCAAATTCGCGACGGCTGCCTTTTTGCTAGGATCTGGCGCGCAGGGACACTTAACAGACATAAACGGCGATACTGCTTTGCATTGGGCCGCGTACAAAGGACACGCCGAACTGATCAAACTGTTGATGTACAGCGGAGTGGATCTGCAGAAGCCTGATTACTTCGGCTCGACGCCGCTTCATCTGGCCTGCCTGTCTGGCAACGTCAGCTGCGTCCGGATCCTCTGCGAAAAGAGCAAGATCGAGCTTGAACCGCGCGACAAGAATGGCAAAACGCCGTTGCAACTGGCCAAGAGTCATCGTCACTCGGAGATCGTGCGCATCCTGCAGGCGGAACAGAAGCGCCGTGCCAGATGGATACCGCCCATTAATGAGCTATGGTTTGTGCTCGTCTTTTCTAAGTGAAGAAATAAAATTTCGCGACAAAATGTGAAGAATTCATGCGTTTGCTTTCAAGGGCGCTGCTGTTTGGCGGAGCGGGCAACAGCAAAGGACCGTTGCTGTTGTTCATGATATCCGTCCTGCTGTGGGGATACCCGATGTATCTTTTGAAGTGCATTCCATTAACGTGGAATCTCTTGCGAGGCAGTCATTATTGCTTCATTTACTGGAACATCCTCATGTGGATCTCGTGGATCGTAGCTAATAGAAGAGACCCCGGTTATGTACCGCAAAATAGTGATACATATTATAGGGCGATAAAACAGGTATCATAAGCAATACCTAAAAATCATAAAACAATCGTAAATATTGTTATATCCTGCGTTGTTTTAGATTCCGTATTTCGATAAGTGGAAGAAGCGGAATGTCTTACTGTCGCGATTGTGTCACAGTTGCAGATGTTTCAGGCCCCTCCGGGCTAAACACTGCAGAATTTGCAACAGATGCGTTACGTATTTCGATCATCACTGTCCATTTATATACAATTGCGTTGGCCTACGGAACAGGTACGATCGATACAAGTTATACTTGCATACGTGCGTATATCTTATTGTATGACTTAATTCTTTAACACTCCTGTTTGTTTTCAGAATGTGGTTCTTCCTGTTCGTTATGAGCGTGGCGGTAAATTGCTCTTTCACCTTATATTTCGCGGGTTACTGCATTGCAATTGAAGGAATTCAACTCTTATATGTTCTTGGCGTATTGGAAGCTCTCGTCTTTTGCGGCCTTGGTTGGATTCTAACGTGCACTTCGGTAGATACAACACATTTACATGATTATTACATTTTTAATATACAAACTCTATCATTATTTCTTTTTAATAGGTCCTACATGCATGTATGAATTTGACTACCAATGAAATGTTCAATTATAAGAGGTACTCGTATTTGAGGGACAAGAAGGGCAAATACTTAAATCCCTTCAGTCGAGGACCCGTGCTTAATTTTATCGAATTTTTCCTCTGCCCGCCAGATCATCAAACGAATGATCTTCAGCATTATCATATTCTTTCGGAGGACGTTATATAAGATTCATAAAGTCATACGAACAATCCGAATAATCTATTTCACGCACTCTCTCGCACAGAGAAGCGTCAAGCGCGATCACGTGTACAATGATACATTATTTTTTCAAGTTACGTGTACATTTGCACATAAAGTATATTGTTACCACTTATGAAAGATTCTCATATTTCATAGTTTATATCGCGCGACATTTTGCTGCCAGGGCACAAACTTGCAAAGATGTAGTCAAGAGTTTTATAAGTTAATGTTTCGATAAATACCTTGTAAAATTAAGTTTCACAATTTATTAAATGTATTATAGTTTACTCACATAGAGATTAATATAAAATACTGATAGTACAATATAGATATAAAATTTTACTAGATAAAATATGTTACGTCAAATTGATTATATTATCTCTCAGATATTTTTGCAGTTAATTAAATTATTGTAAAAAGATCGTCAACATGATTACGGTAATGTCACTTCTATATATACGATTCTCGTTCTTGGATAAATAACTTCTTAAAAAATATATAAAAAGACTGATACATATATAAAATTTCAAATGTTTCTTTGGTAAGTCATACTGCTGTTTTCTATACGATTAAAATGCGCAATGGAAAGTTACGATCTAGAGAGAGACATCTCAATCTATAGCAATATATGCAAAAGATAAAATATATAAAACTTGACATTTACGAATAAAGATCAATGGCTTATGATATGCCTATAAAAAAATTAATATATAATGTAAACTGTATAATAATAGACGCGATATAATATTAGCGCTCGACTTACAATATTTACTTTAACTCGTAGCAAAAGTCATAATTTGGCGGTGGTTCGGGAATCGCGGGTGGATCTTGCGGAATATCGATTCCTTCGGCGTCTAGAAGTCTTAATTTAATATCCATGGATAGTAAAGTCTCCAAATCATTTTCAGCTTCTTTACTAGTCATTCTATTCCCTGAAAGAAAGAAAAAAAGCAAGTAAAAAATTACTCGTGCATATTGTTTAAATGTAAGCAAAATTTGCGACGCACCGAGTAAAGCATTAATGCCATCAGTCCAATAATCGAATACTTGTTCATCAGGAGCAACGAAATCGAGACTAGATACTTCAACGGAGTCCAAGGCCAAGGCAAACGCCAACTGATGCGTAGTTTTCCGCCTCTGCAAGTCTTTCATATGCGGACAATCCCTGCCGATTAGTAATCCTCGAATCTCGACTACTGCTAGTTTCGTAGGAAGTTCATCTATCGTTGGCACCGATTTCTCGTCGCAGTCTCCATAATGGAAGACTTTGTGATTTGGCGATAAGCGGACGTACCAAAATTTGTCTTTGATCCGCTAAAAATATCGAGATCTTCATTAGGAATTTCATAATTCGTATGTAACATTGAGAGTATCTTATCTTAGTGATACATACTTGTCCCCTGGCACTGTATTTCATGAATCTGGTACCCTGCACTAAAAATCCTAATCGTTGCTGCTGAATTAACTCTAAGATTTCAGGAGTGATCTGTTCTCTAAGTTCAACAATTGGCCTCGCGTGACTTTCCCATTCCTCCCTATTTGTCCTTTCTTGTTGCCAAAGGTTAGTGATTGTCGAATAGGGCAGCTGTTGTAACTTATTTTTGAACTTATCCAGTCCTGTGGGCTTACATTGAAGCGCTCTAGTAATCTGCTCACGCACAACAGAAAAGACTTTGACGAAATCTTCCGTAGTCGCTCTCATTTCCTTCCACGTCTTATTTAACAAAACTATGCAGACACAGTAGAACTCTTCGAAAGGATGATCGTGCGTAAAGAACATTGGATGATAAGATTGACCTTGTTCGCTGGGTGCTTCACCAATGCGTAACACCTAATTAAAACAATATTCGTCAATTTTATATATCGTGTGCATTATTAAACATATAGTTCAAAATTTTTGAAGGTGTATCTCACCTCACAAAGCAATTTAACAAGTTCTACGCTTGTTCTGCCGAAAGGACATTCGTGCTCATCTGCTCTGCACGAGTTCTCAAGAACGACCTTTGTGTAAGCTTCGGTATGATTACGCGCGAAATATACCATACAATCCAACGCAAGCATACCCGGTGGTGTCTCCGTAAAGTCAAGAGCAGGATTGATATCGTACTTGAAGCCCAATTTCTTATAATCTTTGGCGAAAAGTCCTTGCTTGCGAGCGGTTACATCTCCACTGTTCGCACCTTCAGTGTCAAAAGCAATTTTTCGTAGTTCCTTAATTTTATCGTGTGCGTCTTGATCCTGTGGATCCATCTTTGTCATCATTCGTTGTTCCAAAAGACTTAGCATTAACGTCTGCAGTACATAGAGTTGATGCGCCATTTCCGCTCCGACCTGTGATAGTAGGATATTTTTAGAAGAAACAATAAAAACATTTATTGGTTAGAAATAACTCTACTAATATATGATTGCAGATACACTAGTAAAAACAAAGTTTCTGTTTTGACTTAATATCTGAAGTATAAAACGCGTACGTTTAGCGAAGTAAATAAATAAAGTTTCAACTCAAAACAAATGTTTTTTTTTACGATCAAGCATTATAACAGACAAATCAATCTTGGTTTACAAAATCTAGTGAAGTTAAACAATTTGTATTAATCCTTTCAAATTAATTATTCTTACATGTAAAGGATACAAAGGTAAGTGTAACTCAACTAAAAAATCTATACCGATATATTATTTTTATACCTGTCCAGTAGATTGTATAACATTTGTCAAGAACACATTCCTGACTTGTTTGGACTGTAATGTAGCAGAAACTGCTCGCCTCTTATGCAGATCAGCCTTCAGAAACAGTGCGTTTATTAAAGCTATCGCATTTTGTTGAATTTGTGGATTCATGCACTGCAAATGCATTACAAGATTGGGAAAAGTGACTTCTTTTTCCACTTGGCCATATTTCCCTGTTGAATTCAGGACAATATTCTCTAAAATACTCAGAGAAGCTTCCACTATACTGGTATCTTGAGTTATCGATTGGTTATTTACGTAGCTTGCCACTTTATTTATAAAGGGTGTTTCCAATATATCCCATGATACAATTCCATGATCCATCAATTCTACAAACGATTGAAGGGAAAACGCAAGTGTGTTTCCCTTATACTTTCCACCTTCCACCTGATAAAGCAATTGTTACATAAGAAAATCATTAACAGAAGTCATACATTCTTGTATGATTTTGATACCTGTGATATAATTAATGCCAATCCTTTTTTGTTTATAAATTCCAAAGCAAAAGTCATGTCTATGCTGAGCGTACTCAGCTTCTGCAGAGCTGTCACTTTCTCTTCTGTCGTCCCGTTATTAAGCTTAGCCAAAATATCGCTTGCAGTTTTCGAAGGTGAAAATTCCAATCTGAGAATACTGCCATTCTTCACCTCGTTTCTATTTTTCTCCGTGATGTAATTCTGATTGTTATTTTCCGAAAATTGTAAAGAGTATGACTCGGCGTCAGACAAACCCCATCCATTAGACAATTCCTAAAATTAAAACAGAATGTTAATCGTTAATATAAAGTATCAACACGCATTCTATCATCTTTCTCAATCTTCTTATACTGAATATGTCTGAGGATATACAACAATATAATTAGAAAAGAGATAATTCGTCGTGCAAAAATAAACGTCGAAAATGTAAAGTAAAACTTGCAGGAGGCTTCGAAAAAAACTTTGAAAATTGGGGGATTAATTCAGAAGCACCTTGTACAAATACCAAATTAAAATACCATACGAGACAACGTGATGAGATGATAGTATAGTGTAATAAAATTGACTGTACCTGGATAATTCCGGTCAGAGGTTGCTTCTGATTGAACTCTATGAGCTGCGGCACCTGATCGGTCATCTGCACGGCGATTTTCACGATATTCGAATCCTTTTGGACCGGCATTTTGATCGCTTGCGTGTACATAAAAGGAGTGAGAACGGGTCCCGTACGGCGAGGTGCGCGACAACGGTGTTCCGTCCACGCCGGCCTAGTTTGTTTACAATCCGTTCGCGAGCTTTGACGTCTCCGCTGTCATAACGATCCCGACAGCGATGCAGCTGCAACGGTCACGTGACCGCGAGGTTAGAGCAGGCGAGCCCGCTTCCGCTCGTCACCGGAAACGACAGCGTGTGACACGACAGGACCGCCAATTAAACCCAATTCAACTCTCGCGCTCACTAGATAACTAGGCTGCGCTGCGGTTCATTTGACGTTACAAATGCTTCGAAGCGTTCTTCTTCTCCTTCTTTCTTGTTAAAAGGAAGGAGAAGAAGAACGCTTCGAAGCATTTGTAACGTCAAGTGGACCGCAGCCAATCATCGTTCTGAAGTAAATCAAATTGAAGCTGCGAGAACTCGAACTTTAGGGATTCATTTTTTTTATATTAGAGGAACATGTGTGTGAAATGAACCAACTTCAAGAGATCCGTGCATTTTAATTAAACCTAAAATATGTTTTCGCTCGATTTTTAGAGTAAAAATGTCTATTTCGACTCTCGTTTAATCTGTAATTGACACTTTTTCTTGTTTTCAGCTCTAAATTAAGAATTGTACATCGCATAATATAAAGTTAGTTACAGTAATATTGTAATTGGATAATGCATTTACCCAAGCTGAATTTATGCAATTTATATACAATAATTTTTTTTTCTGACATTAATATACATTATCTTTAATATACAAATCTTCTAATATATATTTCTGTTTAATATAGTTACGTGAAACTTCATCGTGAGCGTACGCCGGTTGCGAGGTTGCAATCAAAATATCTCATTTTCCCAGGACGAGAGAATAAGTAGGACGACGGAGTGTTTTTCTTTACGGCGAAATGAGACGATTGAAACCAGGGACGGAGGACCGTAATGAAGAGCAAATTGCTGGCGTTAGTAAAACAATGCGTGGGTCTCGATTAAAGATATATCTCCTGTCGTCCTAAGAAAACACGAGAAACGGCGCAAATGCGGGCAGACGGGTCAATCGGTTCTCGAATGCGGATAAATGCTCTCGTTTTTCCACAGTAGGATTAATCCTTCTTCGCAGGACGATGGTGCGGCATCATCGTTCGCAAGACACGGCAAGTGATCTGAGAAAGCGGCTGCGAAATATGTTTTTCCTTCGCCTCGCAATATATATTGTTCTTCATATTAGCAACGCTGTCTCGAAAAGTAAGGTGATTGAAATAATGTTACACTTTGATTAATCTGTGCGCTGTGAGATAATGAATTATTAAGAACGTTCTAACTTTACCGAGATATTAAAATAATTAATAATTACTTGAATCAGTCAGTTATGATTTCTATATAATTTATTTATTTATTATAGCGGAAGAAATTGATTATGGAACGTCGATGATCATGCTGAATCGGATGGACAATACGCTCGAATTGCTGAATCGAGCGATCGCCGAAATGGAATGGCAAGTCCTCGCGAACCGCTCGATCGTACCATCAGAAATGTATATGAACTTTGTTCGACTGAAGCTGAAGTTAAGGAGTGAATGGTGTGCAAAAGTGATGGACCTTCAAAATGATGGCATATTCGTGAACAGAAAGTTGCTGCGCTTTTTGTGCAAAGGACCAAAATATACCGATGAAATAGCAAGGTATGGCACATATCTGATAATCAAAGCTAAAGGTCCTTTAAATTTAAATCGTTAAATTTAAATCTATTTTCATTCCATGTCTTTTTTGCAGAAAAATTGCTGTTATCAACGAATTATTGTCATCTACATATAATTCCGCGCAGATTTGTAAAGTTGAAAATTACATACAGAGATGTTACAAGAGTGAATTAGACGTGGGAAAGTTAATGGCAACTTCGAGGTGCATTGTAATCTTATTATCTAAATTATTAAGTACATATATCTTGAGTAAATTAAAATTACGGTTCTCAAAAATGTGAAGAATACGACAAAGTAGAAATACTGGATATTCTTTTTCAAATATGTACATTCGTTTATTTAGAAACGAGAAGGAATTACGTTGGGCTTGGACTGCTTGGAGAAATCGTATGGGTCACACAAAGGAACTTTTTAGACAGTTAGTGGATCTTCAAAATACTGCTGCGCGAAACAATGGTAGCAATGAATAATATATTTATACCAAATTATTTATTCAGATTTTAAAGAGAGAGAAAAAGGATTAAGCTTTTATTTTTAATAGTTAATAATAATTAAACTTTACTGCATAAGGCTACGCTGACATCGGAGAATATTGGAGAGAGGAGTTTGAAATTCCAGACTTGGAAAGCGTTTTTGAAGAAATGTATCGACAAGTTGAGCCACTTTATCGTCTTCTTCATGCTGTTGTGAGATTCCGACTCGCGAAATTGTATCCTGACGTTGTTGATATATTTTTGCCAATTCCTGCCCATTTATTAGGTAAAATAAGTTAATAATAAAAATAATTAAATAATGAAAATAGCGCAACTTCTTTTTCTTAGCGTTATACTTATAGGCAACTTGTGGTCACAAAGTTGGGAAGCATTGATCGATGTGGTGTTTTCAAATTACACTACAGTCATGCCAAATCCGACGGACTCGATGATGCAAGAAAATTATAGCTTAATAAAAATGGTTAAAACTGCGGAAGATTTTTATATATCTCTCGGATTTCCACCGTTATCGTCAGAATTCTGGAAAAACTCTATCTTTGAACAAAAAACTGGCAGGGGATCTAGCTGCCACGCAACTGCGGTCAATATGTACAAGAAGGACGACTTTAGGTATTTTTATGATTATATATTATACAAATAGATGAGTTTAGTTTAAAATTAATTGCGCTTTTATTTTAGGATTTTTGCGTGTTTAGAAACACAGCCACAAGATTTCAATATTATTCATCACGAGATTGGTCACATACAGTATTATATGGCCTATCAGAATCAGCCGTCGTTTTTTAAGGTACTTAATTCCTCAAATATCTGATAAATTTAAATTATTACTATATAACTGACTCATTTATATTACAAATTCAACATCCAACTTACTAATTTCCAACAAACTCCTATTGTAATAACTTATTTTAATTTGTATAACGTAAAATATATTATTTTATTCAGAATGGAATCAACAGCGCTTTTCACGAGTCAATAGGCGATGCCATTTCGTATGGTGCAACTTCCTTTCAACACGTACATCGTTTAGGATTGATACGCAACGCATTTGCATCATCCGGTAATTCGTCCAAAGCAAATTCGCGTTTGCAAGATTCATTAGAAATAGCTCTCCTCCTGAAGCAAGCTCTACTTAAAATACCACAACTGTCTAATGGACTGATAATAGAGAAATGGAGATGGTCTGTTTTCTCCGGTAAGATAAAACCATCGAAATACAACACATTTTGGTGGAACTTGCATCGTCGTTACATGGGTGTCGTGCCGCCATCACCGAGATCCGAGAAATTCTTCGATCCTGCGGCGAAATTTCACGTCGCCCACAGTATACCTTATGCCGGGTAAGTTTGAGCTATTCGACACGAAAGATGTATAAAATAAAACTAACAAATGATTTAACATCAATAGGTACTTCCTGGGAAACTTCCTGCAAGTTCAGTTATTTCAAGGAATGTGCGAGGCATCCTTGGATCTACCAGTTGGTTCTTCGGCATTTAACTTACCTCTTCATAAATGCGATATTTATGGCTCAAAGGATGCGGGAAAATTCTTAAGGTCAGAGAAAGTTACACTTCTTACAAAATAATAACTTTAATTCTGGTTTTTCAAAAATAAGGAAAGAAAATAGTAAAAAAATAACTTTCCTACAATATATATCTAAATGCATTCGTTTGTGGAGAACATGAAAAAAGATGTACGAATATATGTAAAAATGTGATCTTGTCTGACTTTATGCTTTCAGGTCGATCATGAAACTCGGAAGTAAAGCAGATTGGAGACATGCGCTGCGCGTAACAACGGGATACTCCGAGTATCGCATGGAGCCACTCTTGACTTATTACGAACCAATTCGCGAGTGGCTGACACGCGAGATTGAACGTCACAGGATTCCAGTTGGCTGGGATTGAAATGAATTAAGTATTTCGAGTTTTTCCACGTGCAAACTCGCGTCTAATGTGTCTCGATATTCCTTCACAAATGCATGTTCAAGAATTGCACCGATTACTTCGTTGTATTCTGGAATCCGGTATGATTAAGCGATCGCTCGCTTATGACTGCTCGTGTATCGTCACAAGTCAGACAATTCTGTTGTATTCAATTCTTGTCTTGAGCCCAGACCTTCGTTCGTGAAAATGTCAAACTCTTCTCGATTTACGAGAGCATTACGGACGTCGTTTAGCGTAATAACTTTGGGACATCTGCAATACATATTAATGAAATGACAGACGTTGTTAGTTTGTGAGACGTTGTGTTTTGTATAGTAAACGTTGTACAATAAAGGTGCAAAAAAAGTATAGTTACTCATTTCCGCTGTTCCTTTCCCAGGCTGTTGCCAATGACGATCGGGTGAGATCCTCCACGAAACATTCGACAACCTGAACACAATTATGACAGTGACAATGCAATCTTCATTTTATATCCTAACACAAAAATGAGTACAATTTGCACCAGAAATAGTCTTTACCCGCATTATTACACGACTAGCTGCACAATATAGAACACCAGGGACAATCTCCTCCGGTCCGATCTTGACGCCGATATCTCGCGCGGTGTCGCACACGAAATTATGGAACGGCAGCAGATCTTCGTCAAGTTCAATCGGTATTAATGTAGAACCGATTGAATAACTGCTATTCTGGTTACCGCCGTTTTTTCTCCGATCGATTGTAATTCTACGTGGACTCTCCTTAACATCCTCGACATCAATTTCTTCGTCATCGATATAATTATCCGTCGACTGATGATTAGGCTCTTGCTGGCAAGTTTGCAGCCACTTTTGCAATGCAATCGGTTCCGTACATGTGGACAAGACCGCGGTAGATGTCGTGTTATCGGGTAGCTTCTTCGTATCACTCGTTCCGACTGTTTCCTGTACGCCGAAAGCATTCCGATTCGGCGTGTAGCCATGTAGTCTTGCCCATAACATGATCTCCTTGATGCTCCATAGTTGATCAATTGGGATCAGTTTCATACGTAGAAAGCTTCTTATTGTCTTCGCGCGGTACCATTCCATGGCTCGTTGCTTGCCAACGTTGAAAGTCAAATACTCTTCTTCGCTGCAACATGCGTAAGGATGCAGCCGTCTGTATTCGGGATCACGAGCGTCTTGCGTAACGATCGGCAATCGGCGTATGATAAATCGTATCAACGCCTCCGTATCGGCGATATTCACGACGTCGATCGATCGGAGAATCGCTTCATACAGATCCTTCTTACTCTGGATTTTGAATTTGTCCTTACCCAGCGTAATCTTCGCCCGCTGCATCACGGTCTTCTCCTCCGATCTCGCGCATGATGCGAGTTCCTGCTTGCTAATCGACGGAACGCTTTTTGTTGCCTCGGCGATGCTGTAATTGTAGCGCGCATCTGCTATCTTCAGGATTGGCACGTTCTCATTAACGTTCAGCAACAGATTATTAGCACCTTTCAGCTTGAGTATAGTAGTCTTTTTGTGGTTGTTGACTGCATCTTCCTGTTGCGCGTTTACGTTAGGCGGTTTCTTCAGAATGCTCACGCCCTGAGAAACGCGAACATTTAGTTTCGCGACGCTACCGTCCTTCGGAATAGAAACTTTCACGTCACCATCGACGAGCAACCTAGAGTTTTCGTTGGATTTCGATGGAAGAATGCTTGTGAGATCCACCGGTACCGATTTCTTATCCTTCAATAGAAGTACATGTTTATTAGACAACGACGTGAATACATTCGATGGTGGTATGGAGATTTGTAGAGGTTTTAAATGTGAATTGCAGGTTTCCGAAGAACTTGCAGCTTTCTGTAAATCATTGAAGCAATCAAGCGAGGCACCGAACGGTTTGCGGAAGCCATTAACCGTCGTCACTGCATCTTTGGCCGAGATAGTTTCTGAAATCCTGGAGATATCATCACTCTTCGAGTTTTTCGCCTGTAAAACTTTATCCGCATCGGACAATAGTAAACCCTTTTGACTATTATTTCCTTGGAATGTATTCACTGACGCCACTAGCGAATCATTTATCGTTTCGTTTGAAGATGTCGAAGATTGATAGTTACTGGAAGACTGGATATCACCATTAAATTTATGCGAGGTAACCGTTACAATATCAGATTTTTCTTTGTTACTGTCGACTGTTGACGAATTGATCGCGAATGTTGTAGAGTCATTTTCTGGAAAGTGTTCTACAGTCATGTTTCCTTCTCTCACAGTACAATGACGAGAGTTGAAATACTGTTTGCAAAAATAATTATGATCATGTTCGATATAGTGGTTTATCGCTTTTCTATGTTTGTCGTTGGATATGTGAGTGGCTGCATCGTTAGATTTAGTTTTTATTTTGATGCTCTCTGAATTTTTGATTAGCATTAAATCCAACGACGAATTAAACTGTTGGCATACTTCCGAATCAGATATTTCTTCTTTCACTTGAATTTCCTCGGAAGTATTCATGCCAAGTCGTAATGTTTTCGCGAATTTCGCCGATTGTTTATGAATAAACTCGGAATTATCGCCATTGTTCGGTTCTATCTTTACAAAAGTGTCGTTAACGGAAGACTCAACGGATTCATCATTATTCTGTTTCGGGTTATGAGATTCCGCCGTATGAATCCACACATCAACTAGAGTCTCCGAGCCCAGGGTTTGCAGCCCTGTGTAGGTTCGATCCAGTTTCAAATGGTGAATTATGTCCATGGGTTTATTCAAGCTATTCTTGAAGTGCAATTGCACTCTAAGAGGGAACTCGCCCCATCCCCGTCTGGACAGATGAAACGGGTATGACGTGACCTCGACGACATCGTTTGGACGGTAACTGGGATGCAGGAAGAATCTCACCTTACTGACGAAAGTGCTGATGTTGGCGTTCTCGTCTTTGTCGCCTCGCACATACATCGTCCACTTGTGACTAGATGCATCCTCTCGCCAATCCGGCGGGATCCACTTGGAGATATTGCCGACGATGATGCGTTTGCGGATCTTATGGCTATTTCCACGAGACGGACACGTTTTCTCAGGCGTGCTGCTTTTTGGTGGCACGTAACGAGGTATCTTGCGAGGTTGAGATTCTTCGTCCAACACTTTTCGCTTTTCACCTTGTAACGCGCCATCACGTTTGTTCGCATCTGCTTCGATTTTAAGCGTGTTATCCGCCGCAGTGCTTGCACTCGACGCGAGAGATTCGTCATCACACAGAAATCGGGGATCGGTAGACGTCGACGGTACCGCAAGGTCTATATAACCAGTGGATTTGGGACACTTCCCAAGTAATGTTTTAATCGCAGGATGAATCCTTGCCTGTTTTGTTGTCTCCGCAGCTTGGGGAATTTGACACTGCTTGCGATTGTAAAAATTAGTAATTATGACATAGCGCAACAGATGAAAGATCTTCAGAGTTTTGTGCAGTTTTTCCTGTATCTGCAAAATTTCCTTCTCCTTCAAATCAATTTCCCGTGAGAACTCCTTCTCCACTATTGCAGTTATCTTTTTTGCGGTAGTGTTCCTTGCTAAAAAAAATGAGAAACAAAATTATTTAGCATGCATATTGTATTACTCATGGCTGAAAAATCGCCTAAATTTACTAATATTAATAGAGCATTTGAGAATTCAATCTTTTTATTTATTTATATACACTAATTCTGTAAGAAATTGTTATTATTAATAAAATCAATAGGTTTACCATTTTCTTCGTAAATTTTTTGCTGGGCTTGATCATTGGAGATTGCGGAGACATAATCAGGATCCTGATCGTTTAGTGATTCTTCAGGAGCACTCATTTATCGCGTTTACACTTTGCTCAAGGGAATAAGGGTCATTTCAACACACATGTACAGCACTTTTAGTTAGGTTGGGATTGATGCGGCATTTAAAAACGCAAGATGACATCAAGCAACAATCTCCCAGCAACAGATATGCGTATATAAAAAAGCCAGATTTAATATATTTCTTTCGCTATTCGATAGCATCGCTGAGCTCTCGCTTAAACGCTTAGATACATATTCTGTTGCTCTGGTAAATACGTATAAAAATTTCGAAGTAACCTCTTCGAAGAGGTTAGAGTCGCCGCGATATCACTCGTGCTATCCTGTTACAAACGTTCGATATCCACAAGCGAGGAATAATTTAGAAAAAAAACCACCGGCACACATCCGCGAAGATCAGATAATATACACGTTTACCGGAATGTCGAAACTGATACCGATAGAACGCAAACCACATCGTTGCAGCCCGACCGCGTTTGGCACGCAAGTGTTGTGTACCGCGCCATATTGGATACCGATGCTAGGGTATCCAACGTCAATCCATCACATTCCCCTATCGATAGAAGGGAACTAAAGTCACTAGATCTAGTGACTTTAATAGGAACAAGTTTCAGCGGCCCCTGTCATAGAACTAGACCATGAAGAATAGAGAGAAGGAGGCCGAACTCCCATGGTGGAATATTCGAAAGTGCGAATGAATATCGAGCCGAAATGTAGTTTACTATAATGGCCAATTTCACGGTTAACTATAAGGCTGCGTCCCGATGGAGAAAGAAATAGCGGAACGGAACAATAACGGAATCAGGCTGCGTCCCGATGGAGAAAGAAATAGCGGAACGGAACAATAACGGAATCAGGATGCGTCCCGATGGAGAAAGAAATAGCGGAACGAAACAATAACGGAATCATTCTGATTGGTTAGTTTTGTAGGGCACAAACAAGCTCCATGGGGCTAACCAATCAGAATGATTCCGTTATTGTTTCGTTCCGCTATTTCTTTCTCCATCGGGACGCAGCCTCATTCTGATTGGTTAGTCTTGTAGGACACAAACAAGTTCCATAGGGCTAACCAATCAGAATGAATCCGTTATTGTTCCGTTCCGCTATTTCTTTCTCCATCGGGACGCAGCCTAAGGGCGAATTCACACCTTGGCAGAATAGCGGAAAGCGGAAAAGCAGAAGCCAATGGGTGCTTTCCAATTGCTTAACACTTTTTGACACAAACGTACACAGGAATACACAAAGGGTGCTTTCCAATTGCTTAACACTTTTTGACACAAACGTACACAGGAATACACAAAGTGTAGCGTTGTGTATGACTCAATTGGAACAGAAAGGGTGCTTTCCATTTAGTGACACAAGTCGACACAAGTATCGTTCTGTCTTCGTTACTCATTGAATGCAAGAAAGAGATAAAACGACGTTTATGTCGACTTGTGTCACTAAATGGAAAGCACCAAATGTGTACTAATGTGTACGCTGTGCATGGTTTCGGGTAGAGTTAGGATTATTTTTTAATACCATGTCCATACTAGCAATAATATATCTAACCTACAAATATACAAAGAAACAGAACATTGGCTTTATTTTATTTATTAAATATAATAAAAAGATTCGTAACGAAAATTCATTATTGTGATAGCAGATAATTCGAATTATTTATTATTTCAATATTCTTGATATTTCCGTTGTCCATATCTTCTAATTTGTAGCTTTTTTCGTTGAATAAAAAGTTTATAGCTGCCGTGGCTAGTAACTTTTTAACTGTCACTAGAAAACACAAGCTTACCATAGAACTTATAGATATGGAAGAGGAATAGCTATTGTTCTCGTAGGCCGAAACTGTATCCAACATCTGTGCGACAAGGATAGATAGAAAACATAACTTTGGTTCGCTATGCGCACGCGCTAACTGTGCGCTAGACAAGCACTGACGCTTTCTCGCTTCGGCCGCGCATGCGCATTTCGAGGAAAAGTAATAGAATGAGACAGAACCAACGAAGAATAGAACGAGACAGAACCAAGTTGTTGTCTCACTTCTTGGCGACAGTTTTGCGCTCCTATTCCCCTTCCATATCTATAAGTTCTATGAAGCTTACACAGCCGACTAGTAGCCCTCGGCTGAGTACGGATGTGTAGTGTTGTGTCGACGATTACGACAATTGGAACGCAACTTGTGTCGCCGTGTGTACGAAAGTGTCTAGGGATATTGCAATTGGAAAGCACCCAATGAGAAGTGGCACTCAGTTGCTCAGTGCAACTTAGTGCAATTCAGTGCAACTGAGTGCTTCTTCTCATTGGCTGCTGCTTTTCCGCTTTCCGCTATTCTGCCAAGGTGTGAATTCGCCCTAAGGGTGCCGTCCCATGGAGAACGGAAAAGCGGAACGGAACAGTAACGAATCATTCTGATTGGTTAGTCCTGTGGGATTCTTTTGGAATCCCCGAATTATGAGATAAATTTCTTTTTCATCCCATTTCTGTTCTAAAAGCACTCTTAAGGGATCAAAAAGAATTCACTTTTATATCACCAATTCTGGGCTCTTTTTCAGATACAAAAGGAATTCTTTTTGAGTTCATTTCGAACAGATTACGCTAATTCATACAGAATTTAAAAAAGTGAATTCTTTTTGAATTTATAACGACCATCCTGTGCTATCTGGGTATATACATATAATTATATATGAAAAATTTTATGTATGGACATATTTTATACATCATTATATACATATATGTTTATATCTGTTTATATATATGGTTTATATATTATATTTATATATGAAAAATTTTTTATCGGGCGATCATCCCTAAGTAGAACAAAGTCATGATAACGTCAAAATGATGCTAAAATGACGCCTTTGACATCATTTTGAAGTCATGATGACTTCAAGTCTTTACAATCTAAGCTGCGGTCCAATTCACGCTTACAGCGCTATTAATCTATTACCACGTTTACGCGAGGCGTTACTTCTGTAGTAACTTACTCAAATTATCGTAACTTACGATAATTCATTCCGCGTAAACGGGTTCAAATCGTTTACGCGGAGTGAATTATCGATAATTTGAGTAAGTTACTACAGAAGTAACACTCGCGTAAACGTATATAGTTTACGTTACGTATCTATAGATTTGAGCGCGCTGATAACGCTACTGCTAACTGCAATGTGAGCGTAAATCGGACCGTAGCCCTACACGTCATGCATGTTTTCCACACGGTCATTGGCTGAATAGAATTTTAAAACCAGACTTATATAACGATCTTAAATATGAGATCGTTACTATGGGTATCATCCTAGCTGATTCGGATCAGTCTCGATGCAAACGCGTTAATATCAGTAGGCCTATTCTGTAACTTTTAACGATAACGACACTATCATTAAAAGATAGGAAGTGATTGTAAAAGTTTTCGATAGATATTTGCAAAATATCCATGTGGATCGCATCGTAATGACGTGGGACAGTGTGCTATCTCGTCATCGTCCGATGCTATTATTCATTTGCTGCTCCGCGTTGTTCACGACGGTTGCGCAATATTGCGAGAAAGAGCTCGATGTGCTTTGCGACGAGAGTATGTAAAGGTCACAGTGTAACTGTATGATTTTGTAAACAAATTTCGCGAAAGCGTTCGGAAAATGGCTGTCGTCCGCGATAATTTAATTATTCTGAAAATGTAGAATTGTAAATTAAGAACTTTGAGCCGTTTAGTTCAAGTAAAATTTTGAACAGTAATTTTGTTTGACGCATTCGCTCAGCTGATCGTCGAGATCTGCTAAGTCTTAAAATACATTCTGTAAACGGCAAAATGATATAAGCATGTCATCGAGCCAGAGGCGTATCTAGGATATGGCAAGTATGGCACATGCCCTGGGCACCACTTGAAGGGGGGCGCAATTTTTATTAATAACCTGGTACGCCCCAACGTCCTTCCTCAAACACAGTAGACATCAATGCATATAAAAGCTAAAACAGCAGTCTAAAAAGTTGCTACCTAAATTTTTGCGAGAGATTCCATTTTCTTCATTAAAACAATATATTATTAAATATTTCATTCCTGTTATATGCAACAGCCTCGCATATACATATACAGACTGTGTGATCTTGCTCTGCTGAGTATAGAAATAGGGAGGAAACTGCAATAACTGACTTTGAGCACATCATAAATCAATTTGCATCAATAAAAGCAAGGGGAAGATACAATTATAATTTTCATTTAATAACATAATGTGATAAATAAAAGATTAAAAGGCTTGACTTGTATTTTTGAGCTGATATTATGGTAAGTTAAAAGATGTGTCATATGTTTGGACAGGGGCGCAATTTCAGTGCTTGCCATAGGAGCTATTTTCCGTAGATACGCCTCTGCATCGAGCTTTTTTGAATAAAAACTAAAGAAATGAGATTGTAAGATGATAAACGTATGTTAAATTATTATACTATATAATTATTTTTTTTTTAAAAAGGGTGTCAAGGGCATTGCTCTTTTCAGACGTATTATTCAAACGCACTATCACTTATCACTACTCCGACAATGACATCGTTTACACTATATATCGATAACGATTGCAGTAGTAGCAATTATAAAGCGATTATGCGTTATTTAGTCTAATCGTTGAGAAAACGTAATGATATGTGCAAACTATAATCTCCTTCGCGTAATTCGAACTACAACAAAAAGCGAAAAAAACTCAATCGAATCGCTAATAATTTGATGCTAAATTAGCACTATACATTCGCCTATGATGTGTAGCATTTGATTATCCTGCAAATTGAAAATTCTGTGACGTGAAAGTATCAATATAACATTTCGCATCGCAGTTTAATACGCGCATGTATCGATTATTGCTATAAAAAAATATATTGTCATAACATTTTTTTCGTGGAATTTTTATTGGAGATATCTCATTGGATTCCCAGTTTAAAATTTTTGAGAATGAGGAAAATAGTAGGCAGATATACAAGAGATTAGTTTAACCTTAACCGAATCCGAGCTCTTTGTTGTTAATCAATTTGTAGCCAATCTTCAAGTAAACAGTGCCAATTCTCAGATCCGTGCCTGTCGAGCGGATAAACGCTCTTTCACTTTTCGCAATCATTTCGTACTGCTCCATCGTGCAAATATGAACTCCATCGTGCTTCTGCTCTTAAGCTTGTTTGTGTCCTTAGGACAATCCGAGCCCCATTTGGAACTCGTTCAAGTGGTAAGTAAGCATTATCATCCAAATATATTCCAATATATCCCATTAGTACCATTACAAAATTTTATGCAATTGATTTGTAAAGTTAAAACGTAAAATAAAAACATATGGTGTAAATGATTATATATAAAATAACAAAATCGATAGAAGTTTGTTCTTTTATTTCCGATAAAGTGAGACACGTAGTTTTGTACTGATATCTTTTATTTTACTCTTAAATATTAAATTAAAATAAATTTCAATATATTATTTTCTACATGTTATAATAATGTAATGTAACGTCGAACGCAGGTATTGAGACATGGAGAACGAACACCATTACTTAAAGAAAAGTATCCCAAGGACCCGTACAATGTATCGATTTATGAACCGTGGGGTCTTGCCCAATTAACTAATGTAAGTGTACACTAATATTGTATAGCATATTTATCAATGTTTAAATATAATATTAATCTTGAAAAATCAAAGAATTATTCTCTAATATTTTATTACACCACTTTGTAATATATTTTACACATATTTTACGCATCATTAACTTATATTCAAGTCCTGTCTTGTAAAACCTGTTTTATCTTTATTTATTCAGTGTGTCAAGGCATCGCTTGCGCAAATATTATTCATACATTCTCCAATTTTTTGCTTTAAATATTTGTACCGAATATTTCTTCCTATCCCTTCAGTCTCACAAATATAATTAAAATTCTTAGAAAGTTGTCTAATAAAAATTTTAATCTTATAAAGAATAAATAAGAAATCATTAAAATATAAAAATTAATATTTAAATAAATATTTATTCTGTATATGCATAATTATCTTGCGAAATAGTATTTTTACATGTATATCATTTTTATAAATATATTTGATATTATTTTTCATATGCTTAAGTTTCTATTAAGAAACTATTAGTGATAAAAATTATTGATAAACAATAGAAAATTAATTCGTTAGTTCTCATCTTTCAGCAAGGAAAGCTGACGGAATATCGAATCGGAACAATGTTGAGACAACGTTACGACAACTTTCTGGGATCAATCTATCACCCACGAGATATCTATGCTGTCAGCACAGACGCTGATCGCACAAAAATGTCTTTACAATTGATGTTAGCAGGATTGTATCCTCCAGACTCAGCACAATTGTGGAATCCGGATTTACCGTGGCTCGCCATTCCTACGTATTATGTGCCTGAAAGAGTAGATATGTTATTAAAATCTCAGCAATGCCCAATGTTAGTATCTGAATTTTTAATTATAAATTTCGTACATTAAAAATCTCATTTTTACTCGTTTTTTATTTATTTTTTAATGTAATTTATTATAATTTGAATTTTTTTAGATACAAGTCAGCTTTAGCAGAAGTCAGGGAGATGAAAGAGGTCCGCGATAAAGTCGCAGTTTACGAAGACTTCTACAAATTTTTGAATGAGAAAACTGGATTAACTCTTGAAAACCCGCTAAATCTTTTCCTTCTGTTAACAGCACAGGTAAGCCGAATATTTAAACAAATTTTTTATATAAAAAGTATTTTTAAAAAGATTTTTTTTTTAACGATAGAACATAAGTTATTCTTTTCAATGTTTTATAACAATTAAAATTTAAAAAATTACTAATTGTCCAATTGTGTAAATATAAAAATGTTCGATAATAGTGATCGCTCCACGTTTGCTCTTTTCTCATATTTCAGAAAAACATGAATCTAACTCTGCCGGAATGGTGTACCGATGATGTGTATCAACGGATGCAGGATGCAGTGCTGCTGGAATACGAGATCCGCTCGTACACGACTCAATTGAAGCGGTTGACCGGTGGTATGTTGATCAAGAAGTTCATCGACAATATAAATGAGAAAGACAAACATTCAAATCCACGCAAGATGTATGTGTACAGCGCACACGAGATAAATATCGCGGGGTTTGCTAAAGCTCAGAATATTAGCGAGCCGAAATTACCGGATTACGGATCGGCATTCCTATTCGAGAAACTGCAGGACGATTCCGGCAAACTTTATATCAGGGTAATTGTTATACACAGTTTATTCGTTATAATTAATAAAATTAAATTATAATTAAGTTAAAGTATATGTTCTTTACATTATATATTTGTTAATAACTGTCCGCTTCTCATCGATAGATCCTTTTCTGGACAGGCACTACGGAAAAGTTGATGACCATCAAGCTGGCAAACTGCAACGAAATTTGCCCTCTGGAAACCTATTTAGAACTCGTGCGGAATGTTATACCTTTGGACGAGGAGACGACTTGCTTGTGGGACAATATAACTAGAGAAGAACTGCTGGAGCTATATGCTGAAAGGCTAAACTTGAATTAATAACATTTTGCGTGTGTGTATATATATATATATATATACGAACTTAAAGATGTATGATAGCACTTCAAAAATAACAGCATTGCCATAATATTTTGCTAAGATGTTAATAATGTATTTCATTCCTACATATGAAATTTGAAGTTAATTTACCGTATTGTTTTCAAAAAAATTATTATTATAACGACGTAAGACGTAATATAGGCGCCTTACGTCAGATTTTCAAAGATAACAGCATTGCCATAATATTTTGCTAAGATGTTTAATAATGTATTTCGTGCCTACATATGAAATTTGAAGTCAATTTACCGTATCGTTTTCAAGAAAATTATTATTCTAACTGCCTGTAAGACGTCTATATTACGTCTTACAGACGTTATAATAATAATTTTCTTTAAAACGATACGGTAAATTGACTTCAAATTTCATATGTAGGAACGAAATACATTATTAAACATCTTAGCAAAATATTATGGCAATACTGTTATTTTCGAACATCTGACATACTACCTTAATAAAATATGTACCGTATATATTTTTGTACGAGGTATGAACAAAGTTTGGAGAATAAATAAAAAGAAGTAATATATTGAATATTAAATTATTTATTTTTAAATATAATACAAAAAATAATGACTCCCGATAATTCAAACTAAAAACAATATTTATTTAAAGTTATAAATTTAAAACTTCATGTGACATTAAGTATTGTTGTCTGCTTGTATTGATCTTTTTATTAAATTGTACACTATGTTCTCCAAGTCGGCAGGATACTTTGTGTCTTCGTAATCCGAAGTCTGTCTCTTGTCGCAAGCCATTTCCTTATCAGATGGAATCAAATTTCGAATTAGATCTGAGAACTTATCGAAAGGACAGAGAGTTTCGCAACCTGAGATTGTAAGCTCGTCAATAATCGGCGGAATACCTCGATAATGTAAAAGCTGTAAAATTATTACACGGCATAAATAATTAATTCATAATGTATCTTCCTTAATAAATAATGCAAATTTTTTCATATACGCCTATGTTTTTGAAAAATGCTTTTAAAAAGTGGAAAATTAATAATATATTTATGTATAAATAAATTTTATTTTACATATTAGACTTATTTTTTTCATGAATCATCTCTTTTGGATTGTTTTATTATTTACGGAAATATTTTGTACTATTATATATACTGATAATACACACTCACCTTTACGAAATACTGGTCGTTTTGTTTTAATAATTCTAGAATAATTGCGCTAGAATATTCAGGTACGTGAGGCTTGTACACATTGAACGCGTGCAATAACGACGCGATATTAGTTTCGTGACCGCCGTATAAATAAATTTTTGTGTTCGACGCGCTCGTATTTCGTACGGCTAGCATATTCTCCGATATAGCATGAATTATTGGGCCTGTAAAAGAATAAGCATGTGCTGGAAGGAAAATATTGTATACATTATAATAATAAAATTTTGAATATATAGCTCTTACCAGCATAGAGCCTCCTTAACAAAGGAGTAGAATTTGCAATATCATATGCAGCTACGATCCCATCGAATAGTGGACCGTCCGGGAAATAATCGTACGCCCATTTAGGAAGAGACAGATTCATAGATGACTCCACTACGAACGTGTGATATAAGTAAAACATATCCCAAGGCTTCTCAATTTTCTTGCCGGTTAACTTTGTCAATTTATCCATCAGGTCCGTGAATTGAGACATCTTTTCTAGCGTTTTGGGCAAATTCAACACTCGATTATATTCGTTGAGGTACCTGAAAACGATCTCAAATATAGATCTCTTTTTTCGAATTTTCGAGCTTCAGAATATCTTTCATCTTTCTTTCGCATTTATAATGTATAATTAAAATGATTAAAATGGCTTTTCTATTAGTTATCTAAATATTTTCTATGTTCTTTCTTTCCAATATCCTGAACTACATCAAAGGATTTACATTTGTCTGAACAATCTAAACAGTAATTTCTTGTTTGTCACTTTTTTTATTTCTTTGCTGATTGTAAGATCAGTCATGCTTACTGTGGGCACTCGTCAGATAAAAAGAAATTATCATCAACACGCGGCACGTATGTCGCCGGAATCGGTTGCCAATTTAATGCAGGGTTCCACCGTTGTTGAACATTTATTGGCGGAAACAAGGAGGCAAGAACCAGTTGCAGAGACATTTTCGTTCTATCGTAATCCGAACTATGACCTACGACGAGTTTTGGCAGATACAGATTTCCTAAGAAGTTCTTGTATCTCTTGTGCAAAACTTGTCCTAATTCATACTCGCGCATCTTGCCTCGCTAAAAATTGCATTAATCAATTAATTACCGATATGTATTAATCGAACTTAGATATTTATTTACTACGATTAAAGCGTAATTAATTAACTTTGTATCATTTCTGTATTCAACAAGTGTCAACTTTATGATATCCGAAATATTATTAATTGATTCACATAATTTCGAAATTTAATTATTCAATTTTGCAAAAATTAATTTAATTGAATGCATTTTAATTCATTTTTTCCACACTGTCGCTTTCTTCCGAAAAAATTGAAATTGCACTACTTACATTGGTCAACTGTCCTAAGCCTTCTGGATAGAAGGAGTAATTTAAATACGGATCATTCGGATACATTTCCTTGTTATCGGGCGTCCGATCGCCATGCCTAAATACCTGTGTAAAAATAGAATGTCAATAATTAATGGGACATAACGATAATAGATTGAATTTGATCTAATAAATGTGGCTTTCATAAAGTAGTCTAGTTGATCATCAACAATGATATTTAATTGCACTTACCACATTAACCAACTTAAGCTCAGGTTGCGCACCTGCGAGTCGAACAGCATTTAAGCCGATGACTAGACTGATCGACAAATATTCGAGTATACGGAACGAGACCATGTTGCCGGCACCTAATCTAAAGTTGTAATGCCATTAGGCTTATAGTTAATTCTTCCTCGAGAACGATAAATGCCGTGACGACGATAAACTGATAAAAACGAGTTTTGTGTAAACAGGTGTAAAAATGTGCATAAAATATTATGTTTCGTGATAATAAGAGATAGCTCGATTGCGTCAAACGTAAAATAAATGCACAATGTTGCATTGAAAAAGATATAAAGATAGAAAATTTAACATATGCTTTCAATACGCTGTAAAACCAAAATAACTTTTCCTTTGATATGACGATAAAGAAAAAATTTCCCAGTTGCTATTGAATAAAAATGCACCGAAGCGTAAACCAACGTACATTAATCCGTTTGAAATAATACCGAGTAGTTGAATCGAATATACCACTTGTTCTAAGTTTAATACCTATAATACAAAACCTAATACAAGGTCTTAAACCTATAATACAAGGTCATACGGCATCAAATAAAGGAGTAAAACAATGGCTGCGTTCAGCAGAAAAAGCAGCTTTGCAACTGTGTAAGATTCTTTAATATGATTGGTTCTTGCCCTTATTGGTTCCTCCTAGATCTAAGGGTATAAACCAATCATATTAAAGAATCTTACAACTGTTGCAAAGCTGCTTTTTCTGCTGAACGCAGCCAAATGATTCTTACGTATATATCATAAAAGATGTTCGAAGTGATGTCCGTATGCATCGATGCAACACTGAAATCTTCGAATTCCTGAAACACGTACATTTTTTAATATTTTCGGACTGATTGTCGCACATGCTGCAATAATTTGTTGCTTTATATTTTCCGCTATGGTCGGCATTTCCTAGTATATACAATGTTCTTTAGTGTTCCCCAAAGAAAAAAGTCGAGCGGTATCATGTCGGGCGGGCGAGCTGGCCACAAAATTGGCCCACCGCGTCCTATCCATCGCGCGATTCGGCATATCTACTTTCTCAGTAAATGAAAACGACATTTTTACATAGACTTGTCACCAAAATCATAGGAGAGCTAAACTAAATGAACTGATCACCTTCTGAAAGATCTATATACTGATACTATATTAAAAAACTTTTTATATATAAACATATATAAACCATATATAAACAGATATAAACGTATATAAACATATATAATTATATGTATCAAATATGTCCATACATACAATTTTTCATATATAATTATATACACTACCGGTCAAAAGTATTTTACCAGCAACAAAATTTTACCACCAACGAGCTATTGCTCGTATCGAATATCCTTCCTGACGTAATGCCACTATCACAGCACGTTTTTCATTAGTAATTTCACGTTTCTTTATCATATTTTTAACTATAATACGCACTAAACAGAATTAGCTTGACATGTGGTATGTCTCGAAAACCGTGGGTTTCTAACGAATATCGAGTATCAAATAATGATGCAGAAGTCTAAAATAGTTCAAAGTATATTCTAAATTTAGTCGACAACGACTAAATAGTT